>BQNB010029574.1:0-55640 GCA_026074375.1 Tanacetum coccineum | reverse complement strand
ACATGCCACAAGATTAAAAAGGGGATTTGGGTGATAATGAAGATGAACCAAGGAATGAGACTGCCTCTAGGCGTGACTGGTTTAAGAAACCTACACCACCGCAAGAACCCACTAACCCTGATTGGAATATTGGCAAGACTACTCAGGAAGGACCAACCCAAAATTGGTTGATGACTCTAGAAGCTTCCACTTCTACAGATAAATCGTTAAAGGACTTTGATGAATTGATGAGCACTTCAATAGACTTCTCTGGATACATCTTAAATGTGCTGAAAATTGAGAATTTAACTCAAGAAATCCTGCTAGGACCAGCATTTAGACTACTCAAAGGCACACGCGCTAATTATGCTAAATTAGAATATGACTTTAAAGAATGCTATAAGGCTCTTTAAGAAAAGCTTGATTGGGAAAATCTTGAAGGCGGTGACTATCCATTTGATCTTTCCAAACCCCTTCCTTTGATCACGCATGGAAAACGTCAAAGAGTACCATTCGAATTCTTCATCAACAATGATCTCAAGTATCTTCAAGGAGGAATCTTGACTATGACATACACGACGTCTACTACAAAGACAAAGGCCGCAAAATATGATCTACTAGGCATTGAAGACATGGTTCCAAACATATGGAGTCCTGTTAAGGTTGCTTATGATAAGTATGAGTTATGGGGTATTTCACATTGGAGAGAACAACATAAGTCTTTTTATGCTTATGCACGAGGCATGCAATCAAGAGGATATGTGTGTTCGACAAAGCGTATTCTGGTAGTCACTCATATCTCGGTAATGAGGAAACATGGATACGGGTACTTAGAAGAGATAGTAGTGAGAAGAGCTAATAACGTACTATACAGATTCAAGGAAGGTGACTTTTCCCGACTTCAGATAAATGATATCGAGGATAAGTTAATTCTCATGGTTTAGAATCAGCTCACAAATCTTTTAGGAGATGACGTTGCTGACTTCGCAATAGCACTAAGAATGTTCACCAGAAGTCTGGTTATTCAAAAGCGAGTCGAAGATCTTCAACTCGGAGTTGAAAGTTATCAAAAGAAGATCAACGTCACCAAGCCTGATACTACAAGACCAGATCTCAGAAAAAGGTACCCATACACTCCATACAAAGACCCTCAAGGATTCATTTATGTCGACGACTACAAGAGGAACAGGTTGATGCCCTCTGACGAACTGTACAAGTTCAGTTATGGCACGTTAACAAGACTTCTTTCTTCGCTCGAAGACATTACCAAGAATATCGAAATGGAGTACTTTCCGAAGAGAAGATGGAGCACATTGGAAAAGAAAAGAGCTCATTTCATGATCAAGGACATCAACAAGCTGCTAAAGGAAAGGGGGATGATGAGGAGTTTGGCGAAATTTGTTGGCGGTAGACTCTACAAAACTGACCTCAAACTGCTGCAAAGAACAATATGATTTCGTCATATTGTATTCATATCTCAAAGGTCATTTCGTATATCAAAAACTTGTGAATTTGTATATATGTAGTATAGACTTTATGGTGATAATAAGGAGTGCTCGAGTATAAAATTTTCAAGAATTTCTTAGAAAATTCAAAATTTTCAAATCATTGTACTCAACACTATCTTATATACCCTCAAATATTAAGGGGTAGCATTATACAATGTTCTGTTAAGTATTGTGGCTAAACATTTTTTTTCCATTCCGAACCGTTTATCAATTGATATCCAAAATATCAAGGGATTAACATTTTGGATAAGGGGAGAAAATGTGATTAAACTGAATCTAACTTGTATTGAAATGTGATCATATAAAATGGACTCAATGCACTCTACACTTAACATGTACTACGATTACGATGCACATGTTAAGGGGGAGCTTTTAGTGATGATGAAAAACTCTCAAAGTGTAAATCTTTTGATATTTATATCAAACACTTTGATTGAACTCTTTCAATGATTTTGGTTTTGATTGTGATGGAATACCTAAAAGACCGACCATGTACTTAAATTTATGGAGTTATAAGGCGGTTAGGCATAGGTATTCAAATCCCATGATCCAACCAGAACCGGAGGGATCTACCCAGGGATATCCACTAGTTAGTGTAGAAGTCCTTAGGTATGATACAAAAGGAGAAAAAGTGAGAATCAGGAATAATGCCGACTGAGATGGAGCTAACACTGGAACAAACCCAACAAGGTGTTAGTTATGAAGTCTCGGTAAGCATTGAAGGGGTTAAAGAATGAAAAAGAAATGTAAGGATAAAGGGTGAAAAGAAAGAAGCCCTCCATACACTTAGGCAGAAACCGGGTCAATAATTATATGTCGGAAACATAAGGTGTTGTCTTGGAACAATTGGGGGGAAGACAGTCATGGACCCAGTGACGCTATGCACAACCCTCCCTAGCCACTCAAGGTCTCTCAACAGACTCTTGTTTCATTTCTCACGGAGATTACACGCATTTCTATCGACTTTCTCACTCCGAGTTATGATATGAAAAGGTTGGCAGTCTGCTCCAGCTTTTTCGTTCACCTAAAAAACAAAGTGCACTATTGAGTCTAGAGCCAAAAGAGATCATCCATAAATCTCATTAGGACACTTGTCAAATCATGCTTGCTAGGTCACACAATGTGAATAACAAGTTAACATATTAAGAGTCCTACGCATTTATCTTGTGATTTGCCAGAACAACCGAGTGAATTTCATTCACTATGAAGATGGAAATCCTGCTTGAGCCAACATCAAACAAGCTCATGGTAGGTGACTTGTGCGATTCTATATGAATCAAACTTGTGACAACTGGAAAGAAATGATGGTGCGGTTCTATAAGAATCAAACTTATTCTAGGTTATGAATTGACGATTGCTGATGAATTTTTTGAAATGATAATACTCTCGATGTGTCACAAAACTACTTTAGCAAGTGACACATCGATTGATTTTCAAATCAATTTTTTATTTCAATCGGTGAGATAGTAACTCGCTGGTTCACTCATATGTGGTTGTCTTGCTTTGAGAAGTTCCGATTTATGTAGAAACATGTGGAGTACGATTGAATCTAATACATAGGTGTTAGAAAGATTCAATTACTACAGCAGGAAATGTACGCCTGTCTGAAGATTCTTCTTAAATTGAATTATCTGTTCAAAAGGTCGATCCTCACGGATTCGAAGGTTACTCCAACCAAACACGGGCGAATGACAAAGCCATATTCGTCCCCCTGCTTTGTTGCTAACTGTTTTATTTCAGGAATATCTAAAGATGGTGATGGAGGTACCTGATTTCCAGGCTGATCACGAGATCAATTGCCACATGCTCATACCCTACCGACAAATATAAAGACATCATGAAAGCTCAAGTACATGTTTCAAGACTTCCACTACTCTGATACCGTACGTCCTTCTTGAAGCGACAAAGTGTTAAAGTTAAAGAAATTCAAGAAAGATGCATTATTAAAGCTTTTCAAGATTATCAAATCAAGAAAGGTATGAGCATGTCGGTCCAGAAGTCACAAGTTCATGAGATGGCAAAGTTTACAAGATGGCGAAACGAGATTATGCTTGGTTGATGATTTCAAGAAGCTCAAAGATCACATTCATGTCAAGACAAAAGAACTAGCTCAAATCCAAAGTCAATGATCACTACATCAAATCACAAGTTAATGATTGAAGTTAAAGACTACGAGCTCAAGACCGAAGTGAAAGCATAGTATGCTAAGTTTAAATTTTTGTAAATTGGAGTGACCTCCCTTAGGGGGAGATTGTTAGAAATACGAAAAAGTGTCGGTCACTACCAATATAGTTAGTCATAGCTCGTAGTAAGTTGTATGGTTAAGTTAGAAAGCTAACCGGGCCAAAGGCCCATGGATAAGCCCACTATGAGTCCATAGCCGGCCATAGTAAGTCATATATAAACCCTCTCCATAGCTTGGAGAGGGTGTTGGTTGTTCATTTGTCACATTTTTCACTAAGCTAATATTATTATTTTTCTTTCTCTCTCTAAGTGTTCATCCAACCATCTTTCTCTCTCTAAAACTCTAAGTGAATCAATCCATACTTGTGTTAAGATATTCTACAAAATATTTGTCTAGGCCCTGGTCTGGATTATTTTGTACTTATTAGTATATGCTTATGTATGTAAATGACCTTGATTTTTGGACTTGGATCGTATTTTGGACTTATAAATATCTTAATGGACCCTTATTGGGCCTTAAAGCCCAATAAGCGATATTTAGTCGTTATGAGAGTTTTGATGGACTTTTGAAAGTGAAAATGTGTTTACGAAGTGATATTGAACGATATTTTGGGAAAAACGTTTAGTAAACGTTAAAGATTGAGATTCTTGGAATTTTGTCAAAAAGTGTCAAATTGGTAAAAAGTGTTGAAAATAAGGTTTGAAACTTTAGAAAATGTTGTAAGAGCGTACGGGTCATGTCGAAATTTCGTAAAAAGTTTATACTTAGAAATTTTCTTAAAAACATGATTTTTGATTTTAAATAATAAAATATTATTTAATTATTTTATTTATTTAATAAAGTCACTAAAAGACAAAAAATATAATTTTTCTCAAAACTTCTCTAATGAGTTTATTATGAGTAAACGTTTCATTTTCAACCGTATTATGATTATTTTGAGGTGACTAAGGTTACCGAATGGACTTTTCGAGATATATTTATAATTATTAATTATAAATATTTATTTATATTACTTATCTATTTTCTCTAAATAGTATAAGTATGTATTGTCGAGTAATGGGATTGATATGAATGTTGGACTATGTCGTCAACCATCACACCACTAAAATGTTATGAGTAAATGTACAACGCGTCTAAACTCTATGCATCAAACGTGAAGATTGTTTTGGAATTGGATGATTAAATTGGGACATTAACTGGACTAGTTCGTGTGCGGGCGTCGTTGCATTTGCTGTGTGATTGAGATTTGGTTGCTAAAGACTTGCTTGAGGTGAGTTCTCGTAGCCCCACTTTTTACTGTTTTTCCGTTGGGGAAAAATGATACTCAAATGTGTTTTGAAATGTTTTGAATTGATCTGTGCGAAATGTGGTTTTGTTTTTGGGACAAGTTACGTGCTTATGACTGCTATGTGAATATTATGTGTTGTATGATTGTTTGGAGCGGATGGGTACGCCTACCCAGTATTTGTGTGATTATTAGAGCGGATGGGTACGCCTACCTAGGTTTGTGTGTGGTCTTGCCCTAATTTTAGTGCTCCAGCTAGTAGACCCTTTAGGTGCGTAAGTGACATATGGTTATTGATTAGCGGTGATGCTAAGGTTGTTTGCATATATTCACTGTCATATAGCACTATTGTCCACTGTTGAAATATTGGCACAGCTTTTGGGTTTAAGGTCAAACTTACAAGCTCACCAACATTATTGTTGACGTTTTCGAGTATCATTTTCAGGCGAAGTGAAAGAAGAATAGTTTGGTGATTGTGTTAGCAGACTTAGAAGTATCCCAAGTGAATTTTCATGTGATGTCTTGCTTGCTTGTTGTTTGATTCTAGTATTTGTATGTTTTGGATTAAGTTTGGATTATGGATCACTGTGTGGGCATTTGAATAATTGTAAGAGATTATGGATTTTAGTTGCGATTTGGGATATCACTCGAGGTTGTTCGAGGTTGATGGTATTAATAGCACTTGAAGCTTATGCAATGTAGTTTTCTCTATTTTGTATCTTGTGTTATGATTGATCATTATGTTGCATTCCCGAGTTTCCGCCATTGTCGGGGTGTGACAGATTGGTAATCAGAGCCAAGGTTATAAAGAACTAGGTGGATTGGCCTAGACTATAACCTAAGATCCGTCGTTTAGTTGCGTATAGGATCTATGTGCGCGGTGTTTCGCTTTTGTATGTTCGCGGTTTAGTGCTTTAGTTATGTCAGTCATTGAAATGTGTGAGCTCAATATCGAATATGTCTGGGAAAGGATGCGAATATAAGTACTGTTGGGAATTAAACCCAAACACTTAGTACTGCCAAGCCAAAGACTTAGTACTGTTCAAGATTACAACTACCGATACTAACTAGTTAGTACTTTTGACACTATAAGAGGGTGTATATGTGTATAGTTATATATTAGTATAGATATTCTATATTATATATATATATATATATATATATATATATATATATATATATATATATATATATATATAGATTTATATATATATATATATATATATTCGCAGTCTTATCCTGCTACACTAAACGTTGTCCCATGTTCTTCCTCTGTTGTAGATAATGCCGCCCAAACACGATGATGACCCGGAAGTGTGGCTCGGCCTGATTGTCGAATCATTAAGAGGGGAATGGGTTGATACGGCAGTTGGTAGAGGTGGAAGGGGTAGAAAACCCCTGGGTAAGGTATTGATTGAGCATGTTGATGATGTGATCATGGTCAGGAATGATCAAAGGTGATGGGAGATAATGGGTTGTAGAGGGTTAGAGTATGCAAGTCAATAGAAATGTAGAGGGATCCAATGGGGGAGCGCCCGACTTCTCAACGATTATTGCCCAACAATTGCAGAACCTCTTACCCGCCATGCTAGCTCAGGTTGGTAACCAAGGAAATGTTGGAAATCAAAATGGTAATGTGGTTAATGAGAACGTTCAGGAGAACATTGGGAATGTGATAGTAAATGGCAACCGGGTAGGTTGTTCGTATAAGGAGTTCTTAGCTTGTAACCCTAAGGAATATGATGAAAGGGAGGGGTTGTAGTTCATACCTCGTGGTTGTAGTTGTTGACCAAAAGTGAAATCACTTCCTGGTTCTTTATGGGTAAGGCTTTACGTGGTGGAACTCTAAGATATGCACACTATGCCAGGACGTTGTTTGTTAGTATGTCATGGAAATGACTCTAAGTTTATGATGATTACTAGAGTTTTGTTCCTAGTTGGCTGCAAAAGTTGGAAATAAGTTGGGAGCACGCTATGGTAAGGGTTGGGCCACATGCTGGGTTATAGCTGCTAGGTTTCATGAGTTGGTTGTGGTTAGTCCCCGCATTTGGTAACCTTTGAAAGTATGATGATGTGGTATGTGTATGGCCTTTGTTACCCACCAAGATCCGTTGGGATGGTCATGGCAAGCATCGGAGCCAAGACTATACAGATAAGGCAGTGCAGATTTCTGGTGCAATAAACCATGGAGGTGTGAGGAATGGATCAATTAAGAAGGTTGAGAAAAGAGGGAATGTGGAGGAAACTAGCAAGGATAAGAATGGTAGGGATGATAATAAGGAGAACTAAGGCTGGGATTGTTTTTGTTCATTGAAGGAAGGAGATACGGGTACTTGACCAAGGGTACCACCTTTCAACCCTACATGCACCCAGAAGGGCTGTAAAACCGCCTGGTCATTTGGCAAAGGTTTGTAGAAGTGTTTCGAGGAATGTGAATCCTGTAAATGCTAGAAACCTAACTGTTAGGGCTTGTTATGAGTGTGGTAGTACTGACCATGTCAGGTCAGCTTGTCCTAGATTGAATAGGGCACAAGGACCGAAAGAAAATCATCCAAATCAAGTTGCTGCTAATAACAGGGGCCAGGGTGTGGTAACAAGGGAAACCAGGCTTAGGGGTAGGGCATTCATGTTGGAGCAGAGGAAGCTCGCCAGGTAACAACCCAACCATCAGCACAGGCAATTTCATCCGAAACATTTTGTGACGTGTACATTTACTTTTGACAATCTTTTTGCACATACCTTATTGGAGTTCTTGGTGCCGACTATAGTTTTGTTTCCACTTACTTTCATACTCTGTTGCTTAGTAGAGCCCATCGACTTTAGGTTTCAAATATGAGATTGAGATAGCTAGCAGGCAGCTAGTAGAGATTGATAGGTTATTAAGGGTTAATATAAAACAAGAAAATAAAATCGTAGGGTCATGTCTTTGACATCAAATGTACCATTTGGGCATGGGAGTTTTGATGTGATTATAGGTATGGATTGGTTGTCTAATTAAAAAGGCTAAAATAATTTGTCATGAGAAGTTAGTGAAGATACCACTTATCCCGGATGGCAAGGTGCTTAGTGTCTTAAGGAGAGAGACCGGAAAGAGAAAGCGAGGATTGAAGGAGTGCTAAGGCTAGTGAAAAGACAACAAGGGGAAGTGATTATTATGGTTAGAGATTTTCTTGAGGTATTCCCGATTGGATCTATTGGAAGTACCTACCTATTCAGGAAATTGAAGTTCCGGAAGTGAGTTAACCCCTGGAGCAAACGCCTGTGGTAGCAATAGTATCCTTAATTGGCACCTTCTGAATTAGAGGGGTGTAGGGACAACTCAAGGAAACTCCAACAAGGACAAAGGTTTTCATGTCGGACCCATGCTCATCACTTGGGGGCAGCGCCGGTATTGTTTGTTAAGAAGAATGCCTGTGGGACTTTTAGAATATGTGCATTGTTTATAGAGCGTTGAACAAGGTTGATCGCTTATGAATCGTTATCACTTTCCTAGAATTGATTATCTTTTTGATCACTGCAAGGGTCGCACTTTTTCTCGAGGATAGACTTAGGACACCATCTGGGATACCATCAGCTGAGAGTGCATGAGGATGACATTCCAAAGACTGCGTTTAGAACTCATTATGGACATTTCGAGTTCACAATAATGCCCTTTGGTCTAACTAACGCACCTGCCAGTATTTAATAATATTTGATGAATAGAGTTTGAACCCTACAGGCCTTATCTTGATAAATTTATGATGTTATTTATAGACGATATTTAATCTACCTCTCTAAGACTCGAGAGGAGCATGTTAGACACTTAAGGTTAGTCGTGGGACTATCAAAAGGAGGAAGAAATTGTATGCTAAGTTTTCTAAGTGTGAATTTTGGCTAAGAGAAGTTCAGTTTCTTGGGCATGTGATAAATGGTGATGAGATTTATGTAGACCATAGTAAGATTGAAGCTGTTAAGAATTGGAAAGCCCCTAGAACTCTGTTTGAGGTTCGTTCGTTCTTAGGATTGGCTGGATATTATCGTAGGTTCATTGAGAACTTTTCTAATGATAGCTAGTATCTTACTATCTTGACTTAGAAAGGTAAGGGTTTTCGTTGTTGCGTGGAGGAACGGAATTGCATTTTTAAACCTTGATGGGATAAGTTGTGTTTATGCGCCTTGTTCTAGCTCTCCCTGATAGACCAAAAGACTTTGTGGTATATTGTGATGCGTCCGGGATAGGACTAGGTTATGTGTTAATGTATAGAGGTAAGTGTTATGCCTATGCGTTCTTAGGCAGAGTTAAAATTTATGAGAAGATTTAGACCACCTATGATTTGGAGTATGGGTTGTGCGGTCATGTTTGCACCTTAAGATCTGGAGTACATTATCTGTAAGGGAATCATAAGAGATGTCATCTATACAGATATAAGAGTCTTCAGCATATCTTTATACAGAAAGTGTTGAAAAATATGCGACCATGTCGCTGGGAAGAGTTGTTTAGTGATTATGTGATGTGAAATTTTGCTACCCATCCTGGTAAGGAGAATGTTGTGGTTGTACCCCTAAGGTAGGATGGGAAAAGAGTAAAGCTAAGAGAGTTAGAGCTATGAATATGATCCTTTAGTTGAGTATCAAGGATAGGATACTGGCAGCTCATAAGGAGGCTGTGAATGAGTCTACAAGATTGTAGAAAGGTTTGGATGAGATGATAGAATAGAGAAGTGACGGAACTTTGTATTACCTGGATCGAATATGGGTACCATTGATGGGTCGTTTTCTGGTAGTTGAGGTTTTAGGGTTGTTTGGGTGTGTGTGTTCTTGTGCTTTTGTTGTTGATCTGAGGAGGTAGGGGTAAGAACCTTGATAATGGATGGAAGCCATAAGTCGAAGGTACTCTGTACACCTGTATCCTAATAGACAATAAAAACATATAGAAGGAGGAAAAAAAGGATATAAGAGCTTGAGTGAAAGCTGATAAAGATGTATTATGATTTGAGAGTAGGTATTGGTGGGGGGCCAGGATATTGGATTATGAAAAAGGGATATATAGCTGAGTATGTTAGTAAGTATTTGAGTTGTTTGAGATTGAAGGGTTAAAGCTAACGAATCAAAAGGCCATTGGGCTTGTCCAGCAAACTGAGATTTCCCTATGGTATGGAAAGGAATAGCTATGGATTTTGTGACCTAAAGTGCCTAGGAATCGTAAGTTGAGTAGGCTTCATCTGACACAAATCTGGGTCATTGTGGAAACCCCCCCACTCCCCGATTGAATAATGGCTCTTTGCATCATTTTCTACCTATGTGTGAGGATTATAAGATGGGAGGGTTGGCTTAGATTGTATTTTGATTAAGATAGTTGCCTGAGGACATGCGTTGTTGTGATCTTGAATATCTATCGTGATCGTGATGTCATTTCACATCAAGGTTTTTGGCATTCAAAGTCAATTGCAAAGAGGCATTAGTAACTCGTTTATAGTCATGTGTACGGCTTATCACCCTTCAAACCGATAGTCAAAGTGAGCATACTATTCAGACTTTGGAAGACATGGCTTCTTAGTGCGGCGTTTTTGTGTTTGAGTTAGGCTTGGTGTAGGTTACCTCAGGTTTGGGATTGTGCTAGCCACTTCACGTTCGTCTGTTTACGTGATATATTGTTACTATAGGCCAAGTTCAGGGTCTTCTGCGTTCTATTAGGTTTGGGTGTCTATTGCGTCTCTGTTTCGTCGTTGTTGTTTGTGTCTGTGCGTTCCTAGACTTCGGAGGCTATAAAGTTTATACAAAAGTTGGGAAATAGTAAACATAATAGCCAAAAGTTTGGATTAAGAACTAGAAAGCAACACCAAAGTATAGCGTTGAAGTTGGGATTATTCATCTTCCATTGGTTGAGTTGAGTTTTCGTATAACAATAGTTATCATTCTAGTGTGAGATGTGCCTCCGTTTTTGAGGATTGTTTTATCGGTATAAATTGTCGTGCGCCACCAAATTATGTTGGGCTGAGGTTGGAGGAGAAGTTCAGTTGATAGGACCTTTGTGTCAGTGCAAAGGAGACACTGTGAAGATCTCGCAAATTAAAAGATAGACTTAAGGCGGCCGTGATCTGTCAGAATATGTTATGCAGTTAAGAGGAAGGAGGCCTCTAGAGTTTAGGTGTGGGGGACTATGTCTTGCTCAAAGTATCGCATTGGAAATGGGTTGTGGTACGCTTTTGGGAAGAAAAGCGAGTGGGGAAAGAAGTTTAGCACCTAGATTTGTTTGAGACCTTTTTGAGATTATCAAAAAGGGTTAGGCCCGGTGGCTACGGTTTGATTTTCCTGACGCGCTCGCCCTTAGGAATTTGAGACATGGTTTAGGATCTCATTGATCGCTATGACACGTTCCACGTCGCCTGTCGACTCGCCTTCAGAAGTGTTTTGTCTTGAATTTGATCAACCATGCCTAGTGCCTTTGGTTGAGGGATTTGTGGTGTTTGCGTTGTGAAGTTGTAGGTGTGCCTGTCGGATTTGGGGTGGTGGTTTGGTGGGGTTGGTAGGGGTGCTTTTCCACTTTTTTGCATTGTTCTTTTTGTTTCTTAATTTTTTGAACATGAGAGGGTCTTTTTCCATTTTTAAAATAGAAGGCATGATATTACTCAATTATCATCACACATCAAGGAGGAAGGACATAATAAAAATTACCTTTTTTTGGAATCTAATATTTTACCCAACAATAGTAGCTTTGAAACATAAAAATCAATTTATCATTTTTAAGAGTGTAAAGAAAAAAATATAGGGTGAGATATATATGTGTATTTTGATAAAGAATGCTTTTTTTAACAAGATTATCATTTTTCTTCATGTATGTATCCAAGCCAAAATCCATCAAACCTGCAAAAATCACACGAGCCAAAGCCCAAAGGTGAGACAAAAAGAAATGATAGTAAAGTCAAAGAAAGATAAAAGGAACTGAAGATAGAAATATATACTGAAAAAACAAAATTCATATCAAGAAAGTTACTTTTTTATATAAAGATAACATACCTCACACACATAATATCATCATCTTCTTTTCTCCCACCATCAATAGCATTACCACAAAAATAAGCCAGTATAAAACAAAATTAACCCCAAAAATCACAGTAGTTAACTCGGTTAATTTAAAAATAACTAAAGATAAGGTAAGTAAAAAAAGAAGTAAAAGAATGATAAGTAAAAGTTAGAGCATTACCCTGGACATATCTAGCTGGAACAATGGTCACGATAAGAGGAGGTTGCGAGAAAGTGAGGGAAGAAATGAGATAGAGGTGACTGGTGAGTAAAGTTGGTAAAAATAAAGATGTGTGAGAGACCGAGAGGGAGAGGGGTAATAATTTGGCATTTGATCTTTTGGGCAAGGCTACACACAACATCTTAACTTTTAACGTAAAATTTTCAACCTCCAATAGTGCCTAACTATTTAATGTATATGTGTCACTCTTAGAGCTTGTCACATTAAATTTGAAGCTCTCTTTTATAATATAGGTAGATAGAAAATGGTAAATTGAAAAAGTATATACAATTGTTCGGGTCAATGTCACATTGTATCTGTTCAAAAAAAATGTCACATTATATGAGCTAAACTAATGTATTGGATTTTGTCTATCAAATAATTGTAATAGTAATTGGGCCCGAAGTGAAAAGGCATTGTCTAAGGCCCTGACCGCACGCACCCACAGCCGAAGCCGATGGGGACCACTTGTCTCAATCAACAATTATAGTGTTCAATAGTGCGTTTCTGATGCAACTTTATTTGGATTTTATTTGCAAAATATTTACATAATTTTGTCCTTTCTTACCCACTGAGTAAGTGACTAGGACTGTACTTAAAAATAATTTGCTTTTTACGGTTGAATCGGTTCGGGTAAAAAAATAGGTCAAACTTAACCCGTTTTTATATTTTCAAAATTCGATCAGACTCGTCGAGTTTGAAGTGACTCGGGTCAACCCGGTTCTCGAGACCCTGCCGGGTTTTAATTCTTTTCGTGTTTTTCTACAAATAAAACAAGTTAATTATATATACTTACGACGTAATTTTATTTTTACATGTTATATTTCTTAATAATAATTTTTAGGCTTAGTAAATGAAATACATGATTTATATATATTTACTTTTTTTGTATCATTGCAAATATTTTTGATTTTTTTTGGTTGTGCAAGGCCAAGTTGATCTGGTGGTTGAACCGATAACTCGATGACCCGATGACTTGACCGGATCGATTAGAGACCCGGTTTTCAAAACATTGCTTTTACTAATACAAGATGTATACTATATAGTATGACGTAAGCAATGGTATTTATGTAACAACCAAAATGACAATAACAATGTTGTGTGCCCTTACGTCGCGCTGAGATAAAACCTACTTAATTTATCTAATTTATTTTCAGCTACAAAAATTCTTATGATCTCACACAAGATGCCAAAAGTCAATATTACTCAAGTAGCAGCTGTTACGGCGTAAGAACTTTAACTGGTTACGTCGTAAAAATAAATTATTCTGCATGCGGCAATTACCTACACAGGCTCGCGGACCATTACTTTGGGGTTAAGCATTGTTAATTGTACTCGGTGTATACTTATTCTGCTTTGTTAAATTCAAATGATCACTTTTCAAAACGACTCATATAGAGATCGTTCTTTATTACTATGTGTTATGATGCTATGAAGTCACTCGCCCTCAGTTACCTTTCTAGTGCGACATTTTGGGGGTGTGACATATTGGTACCAGAGCCATGGTTATAGAGAACTAGGTTGCATTAGTAGGCCTAGACTATAACCGTTTTCATAAACATTGCATCACGTAAAACTCTTTCATGTGCATACACACTACTTGCTTACATTACTTGCTTACATGACTTATACTTGCGTTTTATAACATCCGAGAATTTTTGAAATTTCGAATGACGATTTCAATCTTTGACTTTTCAAGTCTGACTTGACTTTTGACTTTTGGTCTCTTATTGTCACATAAAACGATTACCGCGTAACTGGTAAAATTTTCGAAACATATTTCAATAATAAATCATATTTATTATTACACACCTCGAGTACAAAGTTATTTTTAACTTATTTGATTCGAAAACGAAAAAGATATATATATTAATTCATAGTTGATTTATTAAAAACGAACCACTAAATCACGTTTTTACGATTCGGACCCTAAAGCAATTTGATGTGAAACGATATTTCAGACAACTTTTTAGTTTTGACTGAGACCTGAAAACAGTCAGAATGTGACTGAAATGCTCTCGCAAGATTTTAGAAACACAAAAATAATTAACAGATATTTTATTAAATGTTATAAAATATTTATGAAATATTATCAAGTGAATACTCATTTTATCAGAAAATTGATTTGGAAACAATGGCGCAAGTTTCGCGGTTGAATAGTCGTTAAAGTGGTTCAAAACGAGTCCCGGACCGTTTTTATCACAATACTATCACATAAAAATTTCACACAAGGAACCCGTTCTCATCTATTTGAGACATGTAATTTATAATTCTAACTTTTATATATATATATATATATATATATATATATATATATATATATATATATATATTACATAATTATTTCTATATATATATATATATACTTTATATATTCTTTTTCATTTCATATAAAAACTAAACACACACTCCCATCATCTCTCTTCTCTCTCTTTTCCGGTGACCACCTTCGCCGGATCCGGCCACCACCAACCGCCGCCGGAAAAGTTTTTCGGCGGGTTTTCCGGCCGAAACATAAAGTGTTTCTCATCTCCGGATCTACCTGATTCACCAACTCACGCGCCTCCACGCGTCCTCACCGTCACCACCATTCACTCACCGCCGCTCCACCTTCGCCCCACACCACCCCATTCGAACACCATCTCACCTCCACCCCCACCACGATAATCATCATCGCCTCGTCACCCTCCTCCGGCTGCCTCCCCACCGACGACACCATCCTCACCACTGACGCATCAAGGGTGCGTGTGGTATTAAGTCGCCACCATAGGGTGTGTTGGCTTCGTTTTCAAAGCAAAAGGGTGCGTCGGGTTCATTTTACAACCACCCCTAGGGGTGCTTTTATTTTGCTATGGTGACCGTCACGCGATATTAGCGAAGTCCCCCCCCCCGACCCCCGGTTTATTATTCGCAGTTGTCTACAGCCCCATGACTGGGTGCTTGATGATTATCATAGTATTTATAACTTAATGAGGGACGATCTTACGGCGCCCTTGCATCATTCGACACACAATGGTGTTGAAGTATAGACCTAGGAACTCCCCTTACTGCTTGTCCAAGCTTCCTCGCATTGCACAGAGTGACCGCATACAGCGGAAGTCCGACCCGGCTGAGGCCAAAATCCCTATTCTGACTTATGTCTTCGTGCTGTGACACTCCCTTGTCATCATGGCTCTCATAACTGAGTCCAAAGTACAATGAAATTATGGATCGTATCATTCACTGTTGAGATGGATTCAGTTTGGCGGGTTTCACTGTTGACATGTCTTGTTGACTCCTTGTAGTATACTAGTTTGACGTTTTATTAAAAATTGAGGGTAAGACCTTGCCGCGAGCCCGCAGGTCAGCTCTGTTTCGATAGGTACGTTTTCTCCTGTAGCGGCCGATGTGTCTTGTTTGTTAGAGGAAATGCCCTGATACTAGTCTTTTAGTACTTATCCTATTGTCCGGTGGTCATTCGGCTGTCACAGTAGCTATGAGTACGGTCTGTGTGTCTATGTAGGACACGTTGGTCGTATGGCGACGCGGCTTAGGTCTAGGCGGCCATGCCGAAGCAGGGAAAGAATCATTAGTCTATATGCTTCGTATTTGCTGATGATTCATGCGACTAATCATCTTCCTATACGGTTCACGCGACGCTCATAGACGGTATCTTTCGTAACTAGTATCATGGGTTTATTGTAGTGATTCTCGTAGGTTTCTTACCTGTAGACTTTAGTACAGAATGCCGTCAGTGTTGGTTGTTCGTGTTTTGCCATCGATTTACGGAGTCTGTTTGCGTTTCATTCTATTCATTTTTATTGTTGTTATTTTCAGTGCGGATTATATCTAAGGGAGATATCGTTATTTGGGTTTGGGTCTGGGTTCAGATTATTAGGGTTTACGTTGGTTATTATGTTTGTAATTTTAAGCGAGGGGTTTGTTAATTGTTTGCTGTCTGGTTTTTGTTCTGTAAAAACCAACCAGGGAGCGTTGGTATATTGGTTTTATCAGAAACAGGGTTACATTTATTTGCTTATCGTGTTGGCTTTGCACTTCCCTTTTGACATGTCGTTTGGGGTTTATGATGGAATCGATTAGGTTTTGTTTGCGTGTGGGTGGCAGCCGGCCACCGGGGTATGTTGTCGTGTTATGGCTGTCGGAGACTAGGCCGGGTCGGGCGTCGGGTTTGGCTGTCATTAACAGCAGGGGAGGGTGTCGGGATTTGGCTGTGAAACAGCCTGGTATAGCCGGGGTGTGTGGGTTTGGGGGAGTGTTTGGTTTGGCGGAAAACAAATTAGGGAGTGTTTGGATTGGCAGTTAACACCTAAGAGGTATGTTTGGCTTAGCAGGAAACCAGTTACGATGCGTTTGGTATAGCAGAAAAACTGATTAGGGTGCGTTTGGTTGCTCAAAAACGCACCAGGGGTGCGTTTGGTTTCGAGTCAAACGGATTAGGGTGCGTGTGGTTTAGCAGAAAACATACAAGGGTTTGTTTGGTTTGATAATCAGACACAAAAGGGTGCGTTTTGTTTTGCACCATAAATATATTAATTGTTTCATTGTTTGATTGAGTAATTATATGTGATGAAATCTATTGAAACTTGCGGCGTCGAGATAATATATTATTGATATTAAAGCGGGATTAATATGAAATTATAAGCCATAATAGACATATTTTAGATAAGTTTTGAGCTAAAAACGGATTTTGGCGCGTGTTTGTAACGGGTCATTTTGACCAGAAAATAGAACATGGGATTCGGGGTTCGAGATTTTGAAAAGTCAGACTTTAGTTTATAAAATATAACAAATTATATTTTGACGGACGTTTTGATATAAAACGGGACTTTTAACTCCCAATAACGAAGAAACTGGAGTGAAATCGGAATATACACTTTAATAGAAATATATGTTATTTTTAATATATATTAAATCTGACAGACTTATTAATTAAAGGATTTGAGCACTTTCGAGTCCGTTTCAGCCTTCCGGCGAAACACGAAAGTTGTTCGTAATGACGTTTTACTTTGCCGCGAGGATTGTCAGTTTTAAAATTAAGACATAGCGGGTCAAAACTAAAGGTCGGTTGATCTATTATTTCAATTAATTATATTTAAGACCACTGTTCGGTTCTAAAAACGGAAGGTCTAAAAATAGTAACTTTCGGTAAATATTCGACATAAGCTATGATTGGACGGAAAATAGTATATATTCATATAATATACTAAGGGTTAAGGTTTAAAGACGCGCAAGTGGATTTCTCATCACATGTATATATGTATGTATACATATTAAAATATGTATGATTTCGTCGTTACGATGTACGCATCGTTGATCGTATTTAATACGTGTATTATAATAGAGCGACATAATTATAGGTCGTGGCCGAGATCGTTGCAGATTCGGTTGTGATTTATTTGGATTATTTGATCGTGGTCTTTGATCAAGGTGAGTTTATAGCCCCATGTTTTACTGGTTTTACATATATTTTTGGGGTGAGAACATGCTTGTTTACAAATGCATTTACAGGATTGTTTACAAATTGGTTTACATACTCATTTACATAGCTCGCTATGGGATACATTACTTGACTTCATTTTTGGTCACGAATGCATACTTTACTTTTGAAATGATTCTTACGGAATTAGCTTAAGCGGTTGACTGATGATGACAACAAACGGTACTGCACATATCTGGGTGTTTCTTCGGAGGGGACACTGGTAAGGAGTACATATTTTACTTTATGCCCGGGTGTTCTTGGATGGGGACACCGATATCCGGAGTACATTATTTCTTTACGGCCGGGTTTTGTTCTTGTGAGGGGACACCGGTAACGGGAAACGTTACAGAGTGAGTACATATTTTTACTTTACTGCCCGGGTGTTCTTGGAGGGGACACCGGTAACGGGAGTATATATTCTTTAAATCACTGCTCGGGTGTTCTTGGAGGGGACACTTGTGATGGGTATATATATAAGTCTACGTCACAGCGTCATGAATTGTAAATCACTTGGAGGGTGAGCGCGAATGTTATGAATAGATATTTTCCGGAGTGTGTGGATCCTGTTCGGGTGATTAGCTATCGCTCTTTATGTGGGCGAAGTGGTAACGATGTTATTAGTCGGTGATGTCCACGCGAATGATATAATATAGATCTATTCGGGATTGACAGCCGTATTCGCGTGGTGAATAGTATCACTTGGGAACGAACGTTATAACCATGTCGGATCACGTTGGGACTCCAGGGCCCCATACAAATACATATGAAATTTTACTTTTATTAGTAGCTCAGTTTCATGTAGATTAGAGTATCGTAAAACATGGTTTTTTTACTTTCATGATATTATTCGTGTTGCTTGAATTAAGTGGCATACATACTTAAACATTTTGGTGACATTAAATTGGTCATGCATTTCTTTATAAATCTTTGGGATAGAATTGGTTTATTTTTGGTGAATAAATTGTGTTCGTACATTCTTTATAAATCTTTGGGATTTTTAATGGTTTTTATACCGTTTCTTGTACGTGATGATACAGTGGACATATACATTCTGTGGAAACTTACATTATTTTTAAAACTAAATCTTGAACTCACCAAACTTTATTGTTGACACTTTTATGCATGTTTTGTTTTTTTCCCTTCAGGGGGGGGTGGGGGAATTAGTTGCTTGGATTATTTGATGTGCTTTGGAGTCTTTAACATCAAGTTTTTCCTGGTGATGCAATTATGGGACAACTATTTTATTTTGATTCAGGAAAATCAAACGAGTTGTTTTACAAACGGCACATTTAGAGGTCGTTCTCTTGTATCTAGCGCTGTGTATTATGAAGTAGCACCCCATGTGGTATTCAGCTGCGTTGTATGATTTTTGGGGGTGTTACCACACAAAGCTTAATAAATAAGCCGAGGATTAAGCACTCACGATTTCCTTTATGATCTTAACATAAGCTTAATCAGATAATAAGCACTTTAGAAAAAGTAAAGACAAGAAAAGAGAAAAAGATGAGATAAGCAAAAGCTATTTTAGGATTATAAGCTTAAATTCAAACAAATAAGCTAAAGGATAACTTATTTGAGAAAGAAAATAAGCTATAAAAATAATAAGCTCAAATAAGCTTATTAAATAAAGCTAAGATAAGAAAAGGAAAAGATATAAGGGAAAAAGAGATAAAAAACAATAAGCATTAACCAACCTCAAACATCTTCATTAATAAGCTCAAAATGATTATTACAATAAGCTAATAAGCTTTAGAAAAAGATTTTACAAAAACCTAAATAAGCTAAAACTACAACTTTTTGAAGGTAAACTACAAAAATAAAATCCTAACACCCAAAATGAGATGCTCAGCATCTGTTATATAGGCCTCAAGTGGTGGGAGGGGCAATTTCGTCATTTCAGGTGGTTCAGACGCGTCCCTGTGCAAGTCCGGGATAGTATAGTCATTTCGGTACCAACACGCTTATTATGACGCAATGATTAGCATTCGGGCTGACGAACCTCGTAACCGCCAGCTGGATCCACCAATGACAAATGCCACGTCAGCATTCTAGAACCCTCGAAACCCGAACCTCGTACTCCCAACCTCGTACCTGCAATAATGAACAGTACCTCGTACCCAATAATTATTTGGACCACGTGTAACGGAAGCCCACTCCTGAGCCATCGGTCAAAACGGCGGCAGTCAACGGTGGCCAACGAACGGTCCAAACGTCGGCGGTTCATCGCAATCTAACAGTGGCGGGACCATCGTCGCCCACCGCCTGACCGCTGCGGATCACAGCCTGACCACCGCGGACCCCGGTCAACGGGGGTTGACGCAGTCTAAAGGCGGTTGTCATCGGGTCAGGACAGCCACGTGTAAGCCACTTGGCTGCAGATGTGGCGTTGTGGGGATTATTACCCTCTGCAGATTAGAACCAGGTCTCGAGGGTTGAAACCTTAAGGCCCACAGTTTACCATATGTGCTACATAGGGTTTCAATTATTTTTATACCAAATTAATATATAACCTTTTATTTGCCAGCTGATCATTTATTAATAAAGGTTCTAATCAGGGACGAAAAAGGTTCAAATATGAAAGGCCGGGAATGTATTGATCGTAATTTTGTGTTTCTTCCAATGGTTTGATCGAGAGGAAAATTAACGACTTCGTTTGAGCCTCAATAAACGTAAAAACGTCGTCGAAAGTCACCCGGAAAATTAACGTTTTGCTTTGTTTCAATCTTTTGTACCTGTAAGCATTAGAAAACATAATACAAACATTTTCTGACACATAGTTTCATATTTGAGGGTTTTAGTACGTTTATTACGCGTTGTCGGGTAAAAATGATGTGTGTTTTTAGAGCACATCAAATTCCCCCGCCACTAAGCCATTGCTAGGGACCCCACCGCAATGTAAATAAAACACGCCCCGGTAAATACATAAAAGAATAAAATCCCCTTTTAACTTATTGACCCTCAAAATCAAACATGTAACTCAAAGGTCCATTAAGAAGGTTTAAAAATTTTTTATTGCGAAAGCGCCCTCGTTTTTAACCACTCTATTCATAAACTATAAAAAACAGATAAGAATTAAAATTAACATTATTTAAAAGGCCTTTAATACGGGAGTTAGTCTTCTTGATTTTCAAAATCCCCAAACTAAGCTTTAAAACGTAATCAAAAGCTAAATATAAGATAAGATGTACACTACTCTTTAAATGTTAATTGTGTAAGTATAATCTTAACTTTTCGCTCCATTATTCCTAAATTTCCTCTAAGATTTTTATTATTTTTATTATTGGTGACAAATAAAATTTATGCCCTTATTAATTAAAGTAAACCCGGTTATAGACCACAAATTAGTTTGAAAATTCTTTTCCTAAAGAGACGATATGGTGGAGAATAAGGTCCGCATTAGGTTCTAATTTCGCATGTTTACGGGGTTATCCTTTTTATTTATCGCAACAAACTCAACTACGAGTCCAAAGACAGTAGCTTTATTTAGATAACCACGGAGTTGAAATTGGCTTGATACTTATTATTATTCGCCAACATTTTAAACCACGGTCTTTAGAAGCTGCAACATACGGTTGTGAGCCGGCAAGATGCATCAAACAAATTTCGTCCTCGGTAATTTCTCGACCTTTTAGAAGGCTGCAACATCGTTGTGTAGCCGGCAAGATGCATCAATTCTTTTATCAGTCTCGGTTTATTATAACTATGTGCTTATTTTGAAGCTTTTGCAACATCGGTTGTGAGCTGCAAGATGCAGTAAACTATTACAGTCTACAGATGTTTCATTATTATTTTTACCTCCACCATATTAAATGACTGTCACATCGGTTTTACGAGTCCGACCTGATTCGAAGTCTTATTTTGCTTCGGTTTATTAATATAATAATTAATATTATAGCCAAATTTCAAGTCCTGTGGGTCTTTTTACAACTACCACATCGGTTTGCGAGCGACCATGGTCAGAAGACTATTTCCCACAAACAAAGACAAACCTCTATGTGTACCTTACTTTACCAGAATTGCATCTCTACGGAAGTGATTTTTAAAATAAGAATCGCAAAAACCTAAGTAACTTAATTAATTCAAAACGAATTATATAACAGTTTATAGTAAGCTGGTGGGAGCAAAAAGCACCAATTAACCTTATGAGCTCTAAAGATATCCAACTAATCCACGCTTAGCATCAAACTTATATTTAACTTTATCATATTTCGTCCTTTGCAAATTTTAAAGTTGAGCAATACGCTTTAGTCTAAAAAGCTACTAAGGCGAAGATAGAATTTAAAACTCGGTCAAGTCAAAATCTACCTAGTTCTACGGGCCTACTTATTTCTTTACTTTAATATTTTCATCATTTTTTTTTCATTTTTTTATATATATATCATAATAAAACAATAAAAAAATTTAAAATTTTGGTCAAAACGGGGTTGCGTGGGAACACATATAGGCAAAAAGTATGATCACATTTCGATTAGAATAGATATCCCCCCAATCTTTAGAATGGGACATTGGCCTTAATGTTCAAAAATAAGGGTGTTACCCCACACTTAGGAATGAAAAGGAAATGCAAAAAAATTCTAAGTGTGAAAGGGGAGGTGAAACGATATATATATATATTATATATTTACTATATATATTTATATTATATTTCTATACACTTATATTTTATATATATATAAATAAGTAGAAGGATCAAAAAACCGTGATGATTGGAGGATTGAAAACAAGCACGGGTCTTCATGATCTTAAGGAATCCTGCAAAAACAATACCACATACCATAGAAAGAAACACGCCCCCACCTTGGGTATAAAAACATAAACATCCAATTATTATTAAGAAAATAGAAAGAAGAAAAGACACGGGTTGCCTCCCGAGAAGCGCTTGTTTTTGTGCGAGTCTCTAGCTTGACTCGATCCCCCTATACTTGAGCTGGTCAAGGAGGATAGAAATGGAGATACGAACAGCAAAGAGAGGGATGTTCCCTGCAGAATTCATCATCGGGCTGTATTAAAAATTAGCAGTGATTTCGCTCCTGATGAGATACGAGCTATGTGAAAATGAGAATACAGCGATTGAACACTTTGTCCTCGTTTTTGGATTAAAAAACGGGTGGCAAATTTTTTTTTCTAGTGTCAAACACTGGAGAAGAGTACACGGATGGATGAAATAAAAAATTCATCCCGTGATAAAAGTCTCTGGATTGGACTTCATTGAATATCCCCGGATCGAAAATAAATTGTTTCCGGATTCGGGAATCATGAGAAGGAGTGAAGTCCAAATCCGGATCAAGGAGTGGCAAAATTATTTTGGATAGAAATAGTGTTCAGGAAATTACCCTTCACCACTCTTGGTTGTCAAAACACCCCTATCGAGATCAAAATTCAAAGAATACCTTCAACATCCGGTGGTTCCGGGGAGGACGAGAGAAGATGACGGATCATTAAAATGATCAGGTTAGATGACTCAATTTCGGGAGGGGAAAGGGGATCAATGCTAAGCAATTCTTTCAGGAAAAGGATATCCCCTTACGAGTCATTACTCTCATTCTCAATGCTCCTGGTGGCATCGAGTCATCCGTAGCAAGGACAAATAAGCGATCTCCTCCTTATGAGGTTCTTATTGAGTCACCTATTTCCTCAACGGGGATGGAGATGGAGACTAGAGATCAAGATTCGTATTAGCAATTTCCAAATTAAGTCTTCCGGGTGCGTCGTGGAGTATGAATTATCATACAAAAAATTCCTCAACAAGACGATTTTTCTTCCTCTAGATCAAAGTCGGCTTTCTCAATTCTGGTGGGAATCGGATCGATATGAGCGAGTTCACCGGAGAACTGCTCGAGAAGAGAATTAATCTTAAGAGAAGAAATGATTAAG
Organism: Tanacetum coccineum; assembly: GCA_026074375.1. Classification (NCBI taxonomy): domain Eukaryota; kingdom Viridiplantae; phylum Streptophyta; class Magnoliopsida; order Asterales; family Asteraceae; genus Tanacetum; species Tanacetum coccineum. Next base: position 32,108 of record BQNB010029574.1, on the reverse strand, counting down.
CATCATTTATCACAGAAATGAATTTCTTCATCAATAAAGTGGGTTCGAATAAATTCCTTTGGAACGTTCTCATTAGATAAGGACTCGTCGTCACTAGAGGTAGAATAGTTGTCAGTTCAAAAGAGGCATTAGATAAAGTTGTAGAATCATCCAAAGGGCACATCACACTCACTTTAGATATCAGGAAAATATTCTCGGGCTCACTTGGGCAATGGGACAAGGTTCTCAACATGACTTTATTACTTCGTCCGATCCGTTCTCCGGAATAGTCTAAGATGCTTTCCTCATACCTTAGAGATGTTATCGGGTTCCTTGGTTGGTAATGGTGTGATTGCGATATTATTACTCCTCGTATCATCTTCGTAGTAGTAGACAGGACGATTCCAACCCGGAAGATTAATATATTCTGCCATCTCCTCACTTATAATTTGTTGAGTCCCAAAAATCTAGATCTACTGCCTTAGGTTATAAGGTTATTATTACCTTGGTAATCACAAGATAATACAATGAGAAAATCTTTGTTGTATAGTGTTTTCACCAAAGGCTTAGCGGAATTACCATTAGTGTTTAGGAAGAATAAACATTGGTAATGTAGAATGTAAACAAGGAATAAAACCAAAAGCCTTAATATTATTGATTGAATAATACGAGTACTCAAAAGTACTAGGGTTTACAAAACCTTAAAGCTATGAGAAAGTCTATCGAGGATCTATGTAAGTGATGTGTATATATGATGAATGAGATGTATCTCTACTCTAACCTAAGGACTCCTTTTATAGCACAAGGAGCCCTGTACAAGATAAGACCTAACTAGATCTCCTAAATCACAGGGATAATCAGAGTACATTCTAATATCCAATAACGTGTATTTGTCTATGTGTAGATGTATCTTCATGCTGCAGTGGAATGAAGTCTTAACTAGTGGATAAACCTTGCAGTGGGAATAATGTACTAACATGTGGGAAGTTCTTTCTAACAGTGGGAACCATCAACTAACAGTGGATCCCTTAGCATTTTTATTCCCAACAATCCTCCCTTTAATACTGATTACTTCACTTTCATATCAAGTTTGTAGATAAAATGATTTCTTGGAGTTGGAGGTGCTTCAAACCCTTATTCCTTCTTTGAGCTGTCCTCTAATTAGGTTTGATCATCTGAATCACATCTTCATGATAATTTCACTATTCACACTTGTGATCAAGCATCTTCTTAAGTGTAGTCTTTTGAAAAGGATACTCAACATCATCAAGCATGTAGATAATCATTGTTGAAGATTGATAATCTCATCCTGATTATCACTTTCTTGTTGTTCTTGAGTGAAACATCACTTGTCTTCACCCTTTTTGCCTTGACTTTCTCCAATAGGATTCCTAACCTCTTGATACTTTCACTTTCTTTCTTGGAATCCATAGGCACAAAATCTTGTATGCTTTCCTAAACTGGAATAAAATTTTCTTCTAACTGATTAAAAGTCATTCCCCTGAGGTCTTTTGTCTTCCATCCAGCATGGCTTCTTAAGACAGATGTGTAAAATTTTCTTCTTTTCAGATTTTTGATGCCAACCTTTTGTTGATGAGCTTGGTATTCTGATTCTAGCAATATCTTTTGATTAGTTAATGAGTTCTGTGATTAACTCAGTCTTCTCTTCAATGGTCAGATCATTTTCAGCTTCCTCATATTCTGCCATATGTTTGTTAATCATCACATTACTCCTGTCAAGCTCATTAATCATTTGTCTAAGATTCGTCTTCAGCAAAAAATTCTGACATATCTCTAGTCTCTTTCAATTGCTTTCTTATGCTTTATACTTCATGAAAAATTCTTCTTGTATTCTCTGCCAATTGTAAAACTCATTTGTTCTTGAACTTAGCTTTTGCAGGGCTTCTCTGGTTCTGTCATCATTCCTTCTCTTTCCTCTTATCGGCCTTCCTTGCAGATGGTATACAAATAGGAATTAGGAGATGTAGATCTGAATGACTACTCTCTTGAAGCTCTTGGTTTTTTGTATAAGGTGTTCTGTATCTCTAGGCAGTGGTAAGACTTAGCAGTGGGATCTTTCTCACTAGTAGTGACAATAGTAGTGGAAACATTTGAACTAACAGGGGGAACTTGTGAACTATTAGTGGTAAAAACTTCCTTCGAACCTCTACTAGCTAGGATATTTGCAGCTTCCATAGAACTCAAAACATTTGCTAGATCTCCTGTACTCTCACTTCCTTTGTCAGTTACTCCGGTACTTATCTTTTTAGCCCACCTTTAAAACACATTAACCTCCCCTTGATCTATTCCTCCCCTGTTTGGAACATCCTCTTGAACACCTTCTCTTGGCTTTTGAGCATCCTCCAAAGTCTGAATCCTGGACTTCAATTGCTTGATTTCAAGATCTTGTCTCTGGATTTTTTTTAGCCATTTGAGTTTGTTGGCTTTGCAGAGTGGTACAAAATTCCATCAATTCCTTAAGCTTTTGTTTCAGACTACCCGTCACAACAAGAGAAGTAACCTTGGAATGATTCATGGGGCATATGCAGAGGTCTTCGGTATGGTATTCCTGTCCTGCCCTGGCATCTAAGCTAGTGGCTTTAGACTGAATAAATCCGTCTGCCCTTTTTTCATTCTCCTAGGTGTGGGAGTGTGAGATGGAATATTTGTTGTGTGAGGTAGAGATGCTTGTGGAGTAGTTTGAGCTTCTGGAGGAGTGGATTGTATTTCATGAGGTGAGGATGTGTGAGTTGGATGAGGTGGAGAAACATATTGAGTTGAGGGTGTGTGATGGGGCTCAAGTTGGTTTTCTGAGCCTTCACCTGCTTGAACAATCATGGTATAAAACATGGACAGGTCCTCGAAAAACTAGGGACTATTGACTCTTAAAAGTTGTTTAAAAACATTGTGAGTTTTAAAGGAATCAGGGTAAATTGCAGAAGTTTGATAGTACCAAATGATCATTTCTCAAAAGTTTTTCAATAACCTAGGGTTACTTTAGGAAAATTTACCTTACTTGGACATTCCTAATCATTACCTCAAAAATCATCTTAAGGCAAGTTGTATGTTCTGTTGCAAGAATACAGTGCATATAGCAATATTACAGCACTAAAACTATATAAAAAACTAGTTCACTTTTTGGACTCAAACACTTGCATTTATGGTTAGGAATCAGAAACTTCCACTGACATGAAAAAAAAATACTGACCTTTTGAAAAAGAAAATCTTTGATTTGGCAAAAATATTGTAAACCCTATCTGTGATAGGTTTTCAAAAAGCTCATTGTCAGGAAAAAGTTACTAATCCCTTCTTCATTTAATTCAGTTTGAGATGCCTCTAATTGATGATATCAGAGATAGTCCTTTTGTGCATTGATTTTAAGCAAGGAATGTTAGTTTCTCCATCGCTGTTTTGATCCTAGCAGTGGAACAAAACTGTCGGCATGTGGGATACTAAAACAGTGGGCCTAACGTCAAGCATACCTGATGTGAGAAGCTTGAAGGAAGTCCACTATCTGATGGAAATCAGTGTTTATGCTCTATGTTCTCAAAGAAATGCCATGTTCTGGTAAATCACAAGAAGCAAGTTTAGTCATGATGAGGGTTCTGGGTTAAGGATTATTAGAGGTGTTGGTACTTGGGCGACTTGAATTGAGATTATATAGGCACTTAAAAGGATTATGATAGAGTTGAAACAAGAGAATCGAGATTTTAGGATGAGAAAATCTTTTAGAAGAATAGAACTATCTTGAAACTCTATATAGATAGTTGATCTAATAAGATAAGCGCTAAAAAATATCAACGACTATTTAATTCTAATGAAACACTTTGAGCCTCATATAGTGACAACGACCTATATTGTCGGTGGGAAAATAAGTTCAAACAGTAGGAACTAAGTTAGCCGTGGGAACTTTGTGGCTAACAGTGGTGTTAGGAAGGAAATTATCCTAAGGGTATCAACTTAATTCAAATAATCAAAGAGTAAGCCTACCCTATCCATACATACACACTTGCAAATAAGCAAGAGAGAGCATACTATGGATTCTGAGTCCTTTCTCGCTATTTTTGACCCATGAGAAATTGATACACATATCTTTACCACTGTTATCCCTGTTTAAACCCATTGAAAATTTCCCTGAGCACCACCTACCACGTCCTTCTAGGTCTCAAATGTCTTGGCAGTACTAGTCCTTTCTCAATAATTAACACCAAATAGCCACAGCCACCTCATGCTTACTAAAGAACGCTTAAAGAGACATAGGAGCAAACTTCTTCTTTGGGGACTAAATTTGTGTATAAAAACCCATGAATGGAGGTCTCATTACTACAGTGCCTCAAAAGTTAAAATAACTTAAGCAAGTATTTTTAACCTCCATTCCACCAATGGGGTCAGTCTAGGAGTCTGACCATGAGTATGCTATGATACCCTAATCCTAGATGTCCTTACCCACCCTAGAGAAATTGATCCTTACAGATATACAATTATGATGGATTCCACACTCTTGAATCATTGATGATAACATAGGGATCTTTTCATGACTTGTTATTCTGCAATTGTTAGGTCCAAAACCAAGCAAAACAATAATAGTGGAAATGTAACCAACAGTGGGATACATTTACACTGACAGTTGGAACCTATCAGTGGAAAAAATGATAACAGAAGTTGATTTTTAATTTTGCGCAGTATAAACACTTATTGACCTAATGCAGTGCAATTTCATTTACAAAACTTTTACCAAAAATCATGAGATAGACATATTAGGGGTCATGCATTCCAATAACTTTACAATATGTACTGAATCTTCCCACATCAAAGGCTTATGTTAAAAGGTCTATTATGTGCTTATTTACACATATTTTATACCTAATAAAACGGAGCCTTTAAATGTATTAAAAACAGACAAAAAATTGCCAATAGATATTTTGTTTTGATTTTTGTGTTGTTTGAGCAGGAGGAAAACATATATTCACAAAAGGACAAAAAACAAAGCCAAAAACGACAAAACTGGGCACGGAATGGAAAAGTGTGAAAAGACGAAGCCAAAAAGTCAATCAAGTCAAAAAGTCAACAGAAAAGTCAAACAAATCAAGTCCAAAGTCAACCCCGCAGTCAAAGTCAGGAGGAAGTCCAATTCAGAAGAAATAATTATTGCCGGGGCAAACTTGCCAATTCCCAAAGTTATTTGCATAGGAAAAAAGAAGGGGGACTTATCCTGACATTCTTGGAAAATGCAACTTAAAGGGGCTTAAATCTGCAATCGTATCATACTTGTAATATCACATGGACTGAGTTTGCAAAAGAGTCATTTTGGTGGAGGGTGTGTTCTGCCAATCTGGCTTACTATCACACACCACTTAGGACGAAATTGGCAATAAAAGAATATCATGGTTGAGGGACCTAAATTGCCAAGTTCTACAAGTTTTAACCCTGGTCACCCCAAACCCAGATACAACCCTTTTTCCAGACAAAAAGAGCTCAAAGCCCTCGTTCTTCAATCACGGGTTTCTTTCCCACCTTTTACCCTGAACCTTCATCAAAACCCTGGGTAATAACTTCCCTCACTTCCACTAAACCCCTAAACCATCTTACATGCTGGCCCAATCTCAACTTTGTCATATCACAAAACTTTCAATGATGGGATGACTTGGAAAGATTAAGGGCTGGGATTTGGTCTAAGAATGCTCTAGCAAACAGACACATTGTGGTTTTTGTCTACACAAAGAATACACAAAACCAGGAAGGACCAAGGGGAATGAAGAAACTAGTATAAATTTAGAGACCTTTTGTAAGCCAATAAAAAGGCATTCTAGCTTATTGTAGTTTAATTGTAAATTTAAAATTTAAGTCATTTTAGTTTTTAAATGCCTTATTGCAACTGTTCTTTCAGCTTTGTATTGTTTTAAGAATTAAGAAGCATGAGGTCTTTTTTTGTTAAAATCCAATTGTTGAATTCCAAGTTCTCAAGTTATTAACCAGTGCTTAATTGTGTTTTAAAAGCTTTCAATATAGCTTAATGATAAGCTGTTTTCACTAAGTAACTTAAAAAAGTTAAGTAGTTAAGAAGAAATCAAAAAAATTCACCCAAAAATACCACAGCTTACTTTTTTGGATGATAAGCAAACAAAGGATGTGCTTATGGACATTACCAGCTTATCTTTGATAAGCTGGAGCTTGTAGACAAAGCTCTTAAGAGCTTATTTGCCCTTGTTTAGAGCAAAGGTCTTTGTAAGTCCTCTTTTCTTCATTTTAGCTTATTTACTTGCATTTGCTTATTTACTGCTTATTTATGCTTATTAGTCATGTTTAATGCTTAAAATCCAAGTCTTGTAGTTTAGAATCTAATTGTGCAAGTTTTCTTCAAAACTGTCACTTTTAGCTTTTGTAAACTGTTGGATTTTTAATTTGCTTATTTTAGTGCTTATTTGCTACTGTCTTGTGCTTATTTGTGCTTAATATTGATGTGTGATTATCTTTCTTTCAAAATTGAGCTTATTTGGTGTCTTATTTCAAGGGCTACAAAGAGCCCTTTGGGTCTGCCAAAAAGGGCTCCCCTAGTGCAAAAGCCAAAGTTCAAGCCCATTTTTCTTAGCTTATTTTTGTTAAACAGTTTAATTTTTTACTTTTCTAGATAGCCAATCAGCTCATTTATAAGTCCCTAGAAGCCCAAGTCCTAATCCACCCTCTAAGTAGCTTAATTTTAAGCTAAAAGTAAGGCTTTTGACTGTTTTTCAAACAGCCTTGAGATCAAAAGCCCATTTGGCTTATTTGAGCTTATGGCTTAGTAATTTTGCTTATTTCTTAAGGCATTAGGAGTAGTGAGTAGGTTTTGATTGCTTTTTAGAAGTGTCAGCTTATTTTGAGCTTAATTGAGCTTATTTGTCAATCTGCCTAAGTCAAATTAATCCCCTGGTGCTTAGAAATTAATAAGCTAAATTCTGGCTTATTTAGGTGTTTTTAATTGGTGTTTTTTTGTTTTTATTTGCTTATTGGTTATGCCTATGTAGCTGTGATTGCTTATTTCCCCACCTCTTTTGCTTATTGACCTTAAAAAGCCAATAAGAAAAGCAATTTGTGCCCTTTTGTGAAGTTTAGCATACTGCCTGTCATAGCTTTCTCTATAAGCTTTTTCATTGCTTATTTGACTTTCAAATTGTTTTCAAACTCTTGTTTTATATAGATTTTAAGCAGCTCTTTTTAGTTTTATAAGTTAGAAATCCCCAAGATTCCATCTTAGGGCTTATTTATAAGCCCAAACTTGACCCTTTTGTCTGTTTTACCCTCTTTTTTATGTTAGTTAGCTTATTAAGCTTTTATAAGCTTAGTTTTCTTTCTTTAGGCTTATTTTGAACCTGCATTAGCTTATTTAAGATAGTTAAGCCTTGGATTAGCTTATTTGTCCTTTTTATAGCTTATTTAGTTTAGTTAAGCCAAAAGAAAAAGGGCAACAAGCCATTTTCCCTTTTTAAGCGTATTATGTTAGATTCAAGTGCTTTTTCCTAGCTTATTAGTGCTTTTCATAAAAAGTTGTAGTTATAAAAAGTGCTTATCTTTACGTGCTTAATAAGTTTGTTAAGAAAAATTTTCAAAAAAATAAATAAAAAGGGGAAGCTTGGAAGTAAGGGGTGAACCGGGGCTCGAACCCCCTACCTCAACAAGCCTCAACCCCTTATACACACCACACACAACCACTGCGCCCTTGGGTCTTTTTCGTTAAAGACTCAAGTGGTTATTTATTTAACCACTTTTTAGCCCAAACAACCCATAAGCTGTTTTAGCTTATTCAGGGCTTATCCCGATAAGCTGTGTGGTGACTTTTATTTTTCATAGGACCATTGTAACTTAAGCTATTTTTTGTAATTTTTTTAGATTTTTTTTATAAACGTATAGTATTTTAATAATTTATTTTGTTTAAAAACTTAAAAAATTCATAAAAAATAAAATATTAATCAAAAAAATATAAACTTTTTTTTAAAAAAATTTCTTTTTTCATATAGTTTAAAAATTCATTTTCTAAAGAACGGGATTGAAACCCTGTTCTTCTTTTGACTCGTTTTTGGTCTTAACGAACTCTATTTTTAGTCTAGTTTTTTTTAAACTTCGTTTTTAGTCAAGTAGAATCTATTTTGAGTTTAAAAATTGTTCTCGGATTAAAATTGTGTAATTTAGGTTTTTAGCCCTCGCGTTTTTACATTTACGTCTACGTTTTAGATTAAAATCATTCTAGCTTTCATTTTTAGGTTTTATTTAATCGTTTTTGCATATTTAACTCGTAGAAATAGAAAACCAATCATAATCTTGTAATATTCAAACATCGATTATCAATTCGTCATTCGATTTTCAATTGCACACCTCGTTGGGACATAACGACCCGGGAATCATACTTCCGGTTACATATATATTTTATTTTGTGAATTCTTAACCAATCCTTGGTTAAAAGTAATTGGTTGAGTGTTTGCTTATATATTATATATATACTATTGATCGAATCAATTAGTTCTAGCAAAGATTAGAACTCGATATTTAGCTTAGTGTCAGAAATTGGTGTAAGCTATGATTGTACAGTTTTCTCTGCCTGAAGGGAGCTTGTTGATATAGTGAAGTGAACTCTCGAGTTGGGTACTTAGGGAGTGGAGCAGGGCGAAGAGGAGCTTCGTTACCGAACCAATATAAATCTTCCTGTTATGGCTTGATCTTTCTAACTCTTTACTATTCTTTTGCATTTACATTTCATAGCTATTATTTATTATTATACATATATTGTGTTCATATTGTGATTGCTTGATCTCACGTAAGCTCGGATCTAAGGTTTTTAGAAACAATGATAATTAAATTTTTAAAACGGTAAAACTATTCAACCCCCATTCTAGTTTTCCACAATATGCCTAGATTCAGGCGAGGACGGAGTTGAAGAATGAAAAGGCACCATCGCCTATGAACGAGTGGATGCAGAAGACAAAGAAGTAGCAGACTTGATAAACTCCTTGAAGGAGACAAGATGCCCAGAGCCAGCTTCAGAAGAATCTAAGTCATCAACAATATCATAAGAGGAGCCAACATCAGACTCCGGAGCAGTAGAAGCAGGAGGTTTAATCACCAAAATGCCTTTCTTGGCGGCCAGTTTCTTGGATACACTAGACCTACCACCTATACCCTTCATAGAAGACTCCAACCTCTTAGCAGGAGCAGAGGTGATAGCAGGTACAAACTTCCTAGCCTTAGTGGCAGCAACAGAGCGAGAAGGAGAAACAGTAGATGATACTAATATCGGGGCCCTCCCCGAACCAGAGGTTGCGTGCCTTTCTGCTCCTTTGAAGCAGACTCTATGGCCAAGGTCTTCCCTGAAATAGACCCCACCACACCTTTATGCTTTTTTGAAGTAGACTCTCTAGTGGGAGTCTTAACAGAAGCTCTCTTTCTAGTAGCAGGTATAGGGGGTGGGAGAGCGATAGTCTGAATCTCGTGCTCAATAGGGACACTAGCAAGATTGACAATTTGATCCAACGGTTAGGTAAACACATCAGCGGTCCTCTCTCAATCCTAAGGTTATGTTTATGCTCTTCTAATTTTTTCCTCTCTGCAAATAGTAACGTTAAAAGGATTAGTACCGTTGTACTCCTTCAAGCAAAGGTCTTTTATTCTCTTCTAATTTTTCCTCTCCGCAAGTAACGTTAAAAGGATTAGTAACCGTGTCTTACAACCTCATCTCTGCATAAGAAAAAGATAAATAGTTAGAAAAAACCAAGTAAAAGAAAAAAGTGGTAAAACATTCAAACACCCTAAGACCTACCCTGTTCAGTTTCATCGTCATAAAAACAGGATGGGCCTTAGGCGCATACCACATGCGGCTCAACCCAATCAAAACAAGAAATTCCTCTAGATATCTCCTAATCCGGGTAGGATTGTCATTAAGAAGGGTTTCGAGGGTCATGTCATCATCGAACCCATCTACGAAAGAATCTCGTGAGAAATCTTTCCCATCAAACCAACACATAGCAATGGGCGCCACAGAGGAATTAACCCTAGAAAATTTATCTCTCCAACCCTTAAGAGAATCAAAGGGTTCAGTGTGACAAGTAGGGACGCTAGTATTTTTCTTTTGCGCCTCTTTGCTATGGTAATCCACCTAGTAGGAAGGGCGATAGCAAGGTAAAATCGACAAAAAAGATATAGTGTAGGAACACCACCATGGGTACGACAACTAATCTCAAAATGACTAATCTGGGAAGCCCCAAGAACAATCAATTGGGAGATATGTATCCTAAAATGTGCCAAAACACGCAAAAAAGGTAGAAAGGGGAATACGAAAGTTGGCAAACTCAAAGAACCGAGCGTAAACACAAATCTTCCCATTAGGAAGATCCCGAATCGAATAATTCGGTCCAGGCAGTTCCGGGCCGAATTCATCTCCTTTCCCATAATCATTGCAGAAGGTATCGAATTCTAGTGCGGTAAGTGTAGAATGGAAAGAACTAAGTTCCATTAAAAGAAGATTAACGCACCTTGAATCACGAGAAGAAGTCGGTAAAGCTTAAAGATGGTAGAGCTAAGGATAAGAATGGCGTTTGAATGTAAATTTTTGTGAAGTAGTAAAAATAAAAGTGAAGGGGGTAAAGCCTTTATATAGGTGATGCACGAGAATTGAAATGGCACATCTAACGGATCAGGATACGACACGACGATTCGTTTCCTAATAAACAACCAATATTAGAAGGACAAAAACAAATGGCCAATATTAATGGACAATCAACAATCGGATAAGGCGCCGCCAGTAGTTACATCAGTCATAAATCTTACGACGAAAGCAACGGGCACAATTACCTAGCATGAGACGCGTGGAACGTACCACGAGAAACGCATGCAGTATGATCCGATAGTCCGAGGGCTAAAGTCTAGATAGATTTTCATATGTAACTGCAATCAAACTAGACTGGGGGGACTTGATGACGTATAGGTGATGATGTGTCATTTTATACACTTTTTTGGGGTCATTTAATCCCTTAAATCGTGCATTTATGCCCAAAAATGGTACTTAATCGTTCCTTTTCATGTATTTAGCATTTGTAAGGCATTTGGAGGAAATACACGTCACTTGGGCTCATTTGGAGAAGAAACGGACAAGACTACAAACCTACACCAACATATCTCAAGTTTATGTTCTCAGCGGCTGGAGATGGCGTCACAAGATACACGTGACGCCGTCACATTTCATCTCACAACGGCGTCACAAGGTTTGGCGATGGCGTCATAACGTAATCGACTCATATCAACCCTAGAAGATTCTAGATAAAGATGATCATTCAACGAGCGCGCTAAGTGCCATATATTGTTTTGATCATAACTCCTTCATACGAACTCGGATTTCGACGATTCAATAGCCCACGCGTTCGCAGCGAGAAAATCTACAACCACGCAAAATATGTTGACGTGATGGCGGCACATGTTATTGGTGACGCCGTCATAAAGGTCGGTTTATGTTTTTCCTATAAATACAACCTCATAACTTCGTTTTTAACAAGCCCCTAACCCTAAGTCTGATTTTAGGATTTGGGTAAGTGTTTTTCCAGCAACTTAGAAGACCTAATTCAATCTATAAACATCTTGTAATAGTTTGATTATCATATCTATCTTAATTCATGTCTTCAATTCCTTTTGTTGATTATGATTTCTCTTGCTTGAGTATGCTTGGCTAATTCATCTAGTATTTATTTGGGAATGCATGAACCTTGTCATTAATTGATTAGATCTTGTTGTTTGTGACAGATTCAATGAGTCTAATTGATTATAGTTTATAATTCTTGTTTCCTATTGCTTCTTGTTGATGGATGTGTGCGTTAGGCTATAGAAAACCAGCTTTTGTCTGTATCGCTGTTGATATGTCTAGGGAAACGTGATTATGTAGAAAGGATATCATGGGTAACAGTCTTCATACTACCTTACCCTTTATATGGTTGATCCCTCTTAAGATATTTCAATTGCATGTAATATACTCTTAGAGGCCTTGTAATAGTCTTCATACTACCTTACTTGCGCGTTGCCCTAACAGAATATTACATAGACGGCGGGTTCGTGTAATCCGTTCATGAATTAGGAAATACTTACACATTACATCTCAAGTGTGACAAAGCAATAGGTAGAATTGGATAGCTAGCAAGGAGTAGTGCATCCCAGGTGAATACGCTTCATTTCACAATTGTTATTTAGTTTATTAGTAATTAGTTAGCTTAAAACCAAAACCTCTCTAAAACCAGAATTTACTTTCTTTCATTAAATATAAAAACACAAAAAGAATCTTCCTTCAACCCTTAGACCTTAGTGAACATTCGATCCGGCCTTCACAGTGCTATTCCCCTAGAGAACGATAACAACCCCCGAGCCTTTCCTATACCACACTACAACGGTTGGGTACACTGCCTAGGGAGTTATAAAACTTCTTGTAGAAGTCCCTTACGACAACCGCAACAATAGGGCGGAAGACGCCCTATAGACCACTCACCAGACACAAGGGGAGGATGACGCCTCAAAATGAGAAAATATATGTAAAGAGCGACTACCGCCATACACATACTTTCCCTTATGACCGAATCAAGAACGGAGTACAAAACCGTCATCCAGGATCCGCCTTATGGAGCACTCTTCCACTACAATCCAATGTTAAGTGGATTCCAAGTCATGGATTATGTGATCCGCCCAAAGAGGCAACGACAGATACACTAAAGAAAAGTGCATGCCAAGCTTTCCTTAAATAGGTAAGAAGTTGGTTACCCGTGAAGGCGCGGATCCCAAGGAAGTCGTATGTCAAATAATACCACCAAGATGGCTCGGACAACGAGGCATGACATGATAGTTACGACACAAGCAGGCTATTACCTAGCGGGTAATAGCGTGCTCCGCCACCCGTGATCCGTGGATAACAACAAACCTTGGGGAGGTTGTTACCACATGCGAGAGGTCTCGAGTTCGAGCCTCGCCGTGGGGGTTTTCCTTCAGGAGCGAAAAAGGGGTGGGGTTTATCCCCTAAAGGCGAAGGTTCGAGTCTTGCATACTGCCCAATTGGATGTCACTGTGAGCTCGAATCGCTAACAACTAACTTGCCGTTCTATAAAAAAAAGTACCAAACCACTTGGTGTTCAAAGGTTAAGTCTTTCTAACTAATAACTCACATAATAAACTCTCTCGATCTCTACCTTAAACCTCATCATATCATATATTGATTCTCACGTCCGAGGTTGATCTTAAGCTCAAGATACCACTCAATTCATCCATAATCAAGCCGGTTTTCTACGTAAAGTGATACTGCTTACTTTCTGTATCATCAGTAATTGTTGGTTTAAATAATGAAAAGATAAAGGTGAAAAAGAAAATTTATATTGAAAGTAAGTGAGTTTGTAAAAAAAATTTGAAGAGTGAATATCCGGTTTAATAACAAAGGATGTGGGAGGAAGTAGAAAAGATGACAAAGAGCAAATGGTTCGTAATGGGGGAGGTTTACAATAGGGGAAGAAGTTTCATAGGAGGAAGAATTTGAGGTTTTCTTGATACGGATCAAGGAGGAAGCCCATTTAGCCCAACCCAAGCCGGGCCCACTGAAAGTTATTTATTTTAGTCAAAGTCAAATATGCGTAGTCAATAAAGGCTGTTACGAAAACATTTAATTTACAATTAATTACATGTTTAGGAATAGGAAAGTTAAATCAATCTATATTTAGATTGATTCTTATTGTCCTATAAATATCGAGACTATTCTTTGTATTGATGTATGTTTTTTTAAGAATTGAATAAAGAATTTCTCTCGAAACAGTTTTGTTTCTTGTTCATTCGGTTGGCCGGAGAACAACGCCGTCGATTGTTACTTGGTTGGCCAAGAACGATTGCCGCTAGGGTTACGCCTAGGTTTATCCTTTTTACCCACTCGTATACGAATCCGTATCATTTGGTATTCAGAGCACAGGTAATCTCAAGATGTCGGGGAACGAAGATCATCACCGCCAAGGCCGTAGATTCGCCGCCAGAGGCAACAGGCATGACGAGCGTGATCCTCGCGATGTCGAGATTGAAAGACTTCGTCAACGGGTTCGTGAACTTGAAATCAATCCGTTCGATAGATACGAAAGACAGTATGAAGACACATCAACCGACTCAACTGTCGAAGAATATGAAAACGAAGGTAGTGAATTCGAAAATATTTTTCACCAGCGTCATCCGCGCCAGCGGGCCCCTCTCCAACGACACCGTCGGCCATCCCCAGCACCACCAAAGACTGATCTGATCCGCTCCTTGGGTATTCGCACAGAAATCCCAGAATTTGAAGGACGTTTATGCCCGGATGATTTTCTTGATTGGTTACGCACAGTGGACCGTATATTTGATCTTCGTGACACACCTGATCATATCAAGGTAAAACTCGTTGCTATTCGATTAAAAAAGTCTGCTTCTTTATGGTGGGATCATGTGCAAAATCAACGGTACCGGAAAGGTAAACATCGGGTTGAATCGTGGGACAAGATGAAGCGGCTCATGGAAAAAAAGTTCTTGCCCGTGACTCACAAGCAAGATTCATATCTGGAGTTTCACAACCTCAAACAACAAACCCTTACGGTAGAGGAATTTATTTCTGAGTTTGAACGTGTTCGTATGCGTTGTGGCGTAGAGGAAAACGAAGAACAAACTATTGCACGTTTTCTGGGTGGTCTTCGTACTGATATCTCTGATGTTGTTTATTTGCAACAATATTACTCGTTTCATGATGTTTGTAGGTTGGCACTCAAAGTGGAAAAACAGCTATTGGCAAAACAGAAAACAACAACTCGTTTTGGCTCTTCTAGCCGTGCACCACAATCGGCTACAGGCCCTGTTCGGGTCGGCCCAATCAAAGCCGAACCACCAGCCCTTATCGGCGTCTCACCAACTCCAACAACCTCCTCACTCCGTTGTTTTAAATGTCAAGGAATAGGTCACTTAAAGAGGGATTGTCCAAATAAACAAGTCCTCACACTTATTGATGAAGTTGATCCACTTTATGACACCGAAGACGAGGCCGAGACTGAAGTTGTTTACCCTGATCGGGGTGAGCTCCTTGTTACCCGCCGATTGCTTAACACTGCTGTCCTTGATCAAGATGACGATACCACGTGGCTCCGAACTAATATTTTTCGTACTCAATGCACAGCTAAGGGTAAGGTTTGCACTGTAATTATTGATGGCGGAAGTTGTGAGAATATGGTGTCTACCACCATGGTTGAAAAATTGGGTCTTCCAATACAGAATCATCCAGACCCATATCAACTTACTTGGCTCAAAAAGGGAAACCTTGTCAAAGTTACTCATCGTTGTCTAGTACACTTTTCCATTGGCAATAAGTATACGGACGAGTTATGGTGTGAGGTTATTCCGATGGACGCATGTCATATTTTGTTGGGGCGTCCATGGTTATACGACCGTCGAGTAAAACATGATGGCTATCGTAACACTTATACATTTAAAAAAGATGGCGTTAATATCACGTTAGCACCTTTAAACCCGAAAGATGCTCCACCCGATCGCGTGTTGATATCAAAAACCGACTTTGTGGGGCTTGTAAAGGTGTCCCCACCATCGGTTGTCTTTGGGCTATTAATGATCGAAGAAAACCCCGTAACCGCAGCTGCCCCGTTGTCGATGGTTCCGTTGCTCAACGAGTTTAAAGATGTGTTCCCTGAAGAAATTCCAGCCGGGTTACCTGTGATACGTGAAATTCAGCATTGTATAGACTTCTTGCCCGGAGCCAGTATACCAAATAAGCCTGCTTATCGGATGAATCCCAAAGAATTTGCAGAATTGCATCGGCAGGTTACCGAACTATTAGAAAAAGGGCTTATTCGGGAAAGCATGAGTCCGTGTGCGGTACCCGCTTTACTTGTTCCTAAACCAGGTGGGACGTTTCGCATGTGTATTGATAGTAGGGCGGTTAATAAAATTACTATCAAGTATCGTTTTCCAATCCCACGGTTTGATGATCTTCTTGACCACCTTCATGGAGCAAGTGTCTTTTCTAAAATTGACTTACGAAGTGGTTACCATCAGATCCGTATGCGTCCCGGGGACGAGTGGAAAACCGCATTTAAAACAAGAGATGGGTTGTACGAGTGGATGGTCATGCCATTCGGGTTGTCTAACGCACCAAGAACGGGCATTCGTATGGATACAACAAAAATCTCAGCCATTACAACCTGGCCGACGCCTACATCATTACATGAAGTGCGCAGCTTTCACGGTTTGGCGTCATTTTACCGCCGGTTCATTCGAGGGTTTAGTATGATCGTTGCCCCGATTACGGAGTGTTTAAAAAGTAGCAAATTTGTGTGGAATACAGCAGCACAAT
This sequence comes from Tanacetum coccineum, assembly GCA_026074375.1. Lineage (NCBI taxonomy): Eukaryota > Viridiplantae > Streptophyta > Magnoliopsida > Asterales > Asteraceae > Tanacetum > Tanacetum coccineum. Next base: position 15,772 of record BQNB010029574.1, on the reverse strand, counting down.
CGGCCTTCGAACGGCTCAAACACGCTGTGACCGAAGCTCCAGTTTTGGCGTTGCCAAACTTTGAACACGTTTTTGAAGTGGAATGCGATGCTTCGGGGCTCGGAATTGGTGGTGTTCTCAGTCAGTTAAAGAGACCTATTGCTTTTTTCAGTGAGAAACTCAATGATACGAGACGGCGTTATAGCACGTACGATAAAGAATTTTATGCCATTGTTCGCAGTCTCGAGTATTGGCGTCATTATCTTTTACCGGCTGAGTTTATTTTGTATTCCGACCACGAAGCCCTCAAGTTTATTCAAGGACAAGCTAAGTTGAAACCCCGGCATGCCAAATGGGTGGAAACGCTTCAGGATTTTTCTTTTGTCATACGACATAAAGCCGGATCAGCCAACTCGGTGGCTGATGCTCTGAGCCGCCGCCCCGCGTTATTATCTTCTACTTCTTTTCAGGTTTCGGGGTTTGCTCCTTTTGCACACTTGTATCAGGATGATCCTGATTTTAAGGAGTTGTGGGACAAATGTCATGGTGGTATTTTTCGTGACTTTGTGCGGCGGGATGGTTTTCTATTCAAGGGGCATCGTTTATGTGTTCCCGTTTCTTCTTCGAGGGAGGCTATTATATTAGAGTGCCACCAGGGCGCACTTGCTGGTCATTTTGGAAGAGCAAAAACAGCCGCCTTGGTGGGGGATCGATTTTTTTGGCCCAAATTGGCTAGAGATGTGCAAAAAGTTATTAACCGTTGTCGTGTGTGCCATATAGCCAAGACGCAGCACACTAATCAGGGTCTTTATACTCCCTTACCTACGCCTGAAGGTCCTTGGGAAGACGTTAGTATTGATTTTGTCCTTGGCCTGCCATTAACACAACGCAAGAAAGATTCCATCATGGTAGTCGTTGACCGTTTCTCAAAAATGGCTCATTTTATCCCGTGTTCTAAGACATTTGACGCCTCCCAGGTAGCTCGACTATATTTTGCCGAAATAGTGCGCTTACATGGTGTGCCGAGATCTATCACTTCTGACCGAGACGTTAAGTTTGTTAGCCATTTCTGGCGTACATTGTGGAAGCGATTGGGGGCTAAGCTTAATTTTAGTAGTTCACACCATCCTCAAACGGATGGACAAACCGAGGTGACCAATAGAAGTCTTGGAAGTTTACTTCGTTGTTTGGTGGGTGATAAACCGAAACAGTGGGATGTTGCTTTACCACAGGCTGAGTTCGCATATAATCGGTCCAATCACAGCTCTACGGGCCGTAGTCCATTCTTTGTTGTGTATGGACGCAATCCTTTTACTCCTCTTGATTTGGCTCCTATGGTGGATGATGGTTCAGTTAGTGCCGAAGGGGACGAGCGTGCCCGCCAGATTAAAGAGTTACATGCACAGGTTCGCGAGCAAATCATAAAGCACAATCTACAATACCAAACTCGTGCGAACAAGCATCGTAAGCAGGTCCTTTTTGAAGAAGGCGATCTTGTGTGGATACATTTGAGACATGCCCGGTTTCCCCAGGGTCGTTTTGGTAAACTCAACCCGCGCGCCGATGGTCCGTTTCGTATCTTGAAGAAAATTAATGATAATGCGTACAAGGTGGAATTGCCAGGTCACTATGGTGTTTCTAGTACTTTTAATGTTGCTGACCTCTCTCCGTATACGCCCGATGCTGACTTTGATGATGACTCGGGGTCGAGTCGTTTTTTAGAGGGGGAGGATGATACGGATCAAGGAGGAAGCCCACTTAGCCCAACCCAAGCTGAGCCCACTGAAAGTGGCTAGGGTCGGCTAAATGTTTTGAAGATCCAATCCAACCGAAACTTCCAAGTTATTTATTTTAGTCAAAGTCAAATATGCGTAGTCAATAAAGGCTGTTACGAAAACATTTAATTTACAATTAATTACATGTTTAGGAATAGGAAAGTTAAATCAATCTATATTTAGATTGATTCTTATTGTCCTATAAATATCGAGACTATTCTTTGTATTGAGGGATGTTTTTTTTAAGAATTGAATAAAGAATTTCTCTCGAAACAGTTTTGTTTCTTGTTCATTCGGTTGGCCGGAGAACAACGCCGTCGATTGTTACTTGGTTGGCCAAGAACGATTGCCGCTAGGGTTACGCCTAGGTTTATCCTTTTTACCCACTCGTATACGAATCCGTATCATTTGGTATTCAGAGCACAGGTAATCTCAAGATGTCGGGGAACGAAGATCATCACCGCCAAGGCCGTAGATTCGCCGCCAGAGGCAACAGGCATGACGAGCGTGATCCTCGCGATGTCGAGATTGAAAGACTTCGTCAACGGGTTCGTGAACTTGAAATCAATCCGTTCGATAGATACGAAAGACAGTATGAAGACACATCAACCGACTCAACTGTCGAAGAATATGAAAACGAAGGTAGTGAATTCGAAAATATTTTTCACCAGCGTCATCCGCGCCAGCGGGCCCCTCTCCAACGACACCGTCGGCCATCCCCAGCACCACCAAAGACTGATCTGATCCGCTCCTTGGGTATTCGCACAGAAATCCCAGAATTTGAAGGACGTTTATGCCCGGATGATTTTCTTGATTGGTTACGCACAGTGGACCGTATATTTGATCTTCGTGACACACCTGATCATATCAAGGTAAAACTCGTTGCTATTCGATTAAAAAAGTCTGCTTCTTTATGGTGGGATCATGTGCAAAATCAACGGTACCGGAAAGGTAAACATCGGGTTGAATCGTGGGACAAGATGAAGCGGCTCATGGAAAAAAAGTTCTTGCCCGTGACTCACAAGCAAGATTCATATCTGGAGTTTCACAACCTCAAACAACAAACCCTTACGGTAGAGGAATTTATTTCTGAGTTTGAACGTGTTCGTATGCGTTGTGGCGTAGAGGAAAACGAAGAACAAACTATTGCACGTTTTCTGGGTGGTCTTCGTACTGATATCTCTGATGTTGTTTATTTGCAACAATATTACTCGTTTCATGATGTTTGTAGGTTGGCACTCAAAGTGGAAAAACAGCTATTGGCAAAACAGAAAACAACAACTCGTTTTGGCTCTTCTAGCCGTGCACCACAATCGGCTACAGGCCCTGTTCGGGTCGGCCCAATCAAAGCCGAACCACCAGCCCTTATCGGCGTCTCACCAACTCCAACAACCTCCTCACTCCGTTGTTTTAAATGTCAAGGAATAGGTCACTTAAAGAGGGATTGTCCAAATAAACAAGTCCTCACACTTATTGATGAAGTTGATCCACTTTATGACACCGAAGACGAGGCCGAGACTGAAGTTGTTTACCCTGATCGGGGTGAGCTCCTTGTTACCCGCCGATTGCTTAACACTGCTGTCCTTAATCAAGATGACGATACCACGTGGCTCCGAACTAATATTTTTCGTACTCAATGCACAGCTAAGGGTAAGGTTTGCACTGTAATTATTGATGGCGGAAGTTGTGAGAATATGGTGTCTACCACCATGGTTGAAAAATTGGGTCTTCCAATACAGAATCATCCAGACCCATATCAACTTACTTGGCTCAAAAAGGGAAACCTTGTCAAAGTTACTCATCGTTGTTTAAGTACACTTTTCCATTGGCAATAAGTATACGGACGAGTTATGGTGTGAGGTTATTCCGATGGACGCATGTCATATTTTGTTGGGGCGTCCATGGTTATACGACCGTCGAGTAAAACATGATGGCTATCGTAACACTTATACATTTAAAAAAGATGGCGTTAATATCACGTTAGCACCTTTAAACCCGAAAGATGCTCCACCCGATCGCGTGTTGATATCAAAAACCGACTTTGTGGGGCTTGTAAAGGTGTCCCCACCATCGGTTGTATTTGGGCTATTAATGATCGAAGAAAACCCCGTAACCGCAGCTGCCCCGTTGACGATGGTTCTGTTGCTCAACGAGTTTAAAGATGTGTTCCCTGAAGAAATTCCAGCCGGGTTACCTGTGATACGTGAAATTCAGCATTGTATAGACTTCTTGCCCGGAGCCAGTATACCAAATAAGCCTGCTTATCGGATGAATCCCAAAGAATTTGCAGAATTGCATCGGCAGGTTACCGAACTATTAGAAAAAGGGCTTATTCGGGAAAGCATGAGTCCGTGTGCGGTACCCGCTTTACTTGTTCCTAAACCAGGTGGGACGTTTCGCATGTGTATTGATAGTAGGGCGGTTAATAAAATTACTATCAAGTATCGTTTTCCAATCCCACGGTTTGATGATCTTCTTGACCACCTTCATGGAGCAAGTGTCTTTTCTAAAATTGACTTACGAAGTGGTTACCATCAGATCCGTATGCGTCCCGGGGACGAGTGGAAAACCGCATTTAAAACAAGAGATGGGTTGTACGAGTGGATGGTCATGCCATTCGGGTTGTCTAACGCACCAAGTACGTTTATGAGATTGATGAATCATATTTTTAAACCGTTTATCGGTCGGTGTGTCGTCGTTTATTTCGACGACATTTTGGTCTTTAGCAACAATGAAGCTGAACATCTCCGCCACCTCCGAGAAATTTTTTTGGTTCTACGCACTCAGAAACTATTTGCTAACCGAAAAAAATGTCATTTTCTAACTCATGAAGTTATGTTTTTGGGTTATTTGATTTCAGGAACGGGCATTCGTATGGATACAACAAAAATCTCAGCCATTACAACCTGGCCGACGCCTACATCATTACATGAAGTGCGCAGCTTTCACGGTTTGGCGTCATTTTACCGCCGGTTCATTCGAGGGTTTAGTATGATCGTTGCCCCGATTACGGAGTGTTTAAAAAGTAGCAAATTTGTGTGGAATACAGCAGCACAATCGGCCTTCGAACGGCTCAAACACGCTGTGACCGAAGCTCCAGTTTTGGCGTTGCCAAACTTTGAACACGTTTTTGAAGTGGAATGCGATGCTTCGGGGCTCGGAATTGGTGGTGTTCTCAGTCAGTTAAAGAGACCTATTGCTTTTTTCAGTGAGAAACTCAATGATACGAGACGGCGTTATAGCACGTACGATAAAGAATTTTATGCCATTGTTCGCAGTCTCGAGTATTGGCGTCATTATCTTTTACCGGCTGAGTTTATTTTGTATTCCGACCACGAAGCCCTCAAGTTTATTCAAGGACAAGCTAAGTTGAAACCCCGGCATGCCAAATGGGTGGAAACGCTTCAGGATTTTTCTTTTGTCATACGACATAAAGCCGGATCAGCCAACTCGGTGGCTGATGCTCTGAGCCGCCGCCCCGCGTTATTATCTTCTACTTCTTTTCAGGTTTCGGGGTTTGCTCCTTTTGCACACTTGTATCAGGATGATCCTGATTTTAAGGAGTTGTGGGACAAATGTCATGGTGGTATTTTTCGTGACTTTGTGCGGCGGGATGGTTTTCTATTCAAGGGGCATCGTTTATGTGTTCCCGTTTCTTCTTCGAGGGAGGCTATTATATTAGAGTGCCACCAGGGCGCACTTGCTGGTCATTTTGGAAGAGCAAAAACAGCCGCCTTGGTGGGGGATCGATTTTTTTGGCCCAAATTGGCTAGAGATGTGCAAAAAGTTATTAACCGTTGTCGTGTGTGCCATATAGCCAAGACGCAGCACACTAATCAGGGTCTTTATACTCCCTTACCTACGCCTGAAGGTCCTTGGGAAGACGTTAGTATTGATTTTGTCCTTGGCCTGCCATTAACACAACGCAAGAAAGATTCCATCATGGTAGTCGTTGACCGTTTCTCAAAAATGGCTCATTTTATCCCGTGTTCTAAGACATTTGACGCCTCCCAGGTAGCTCGACTATATTTTGCCGAAATAGTGCGCTTACATGGTGTGCCGAGATCTATCACTTCTGACCGAGACGTTAAGTTTGTTAGCCATTTCTGGCGTACATTGTGGAAGCGATTGGGGGCTAAGCTTAATTTTAGTAGTTCACACCATCCTCAAACGGATGGACAAACCGAGGTGACCAATAGAAGTCTTGGAAGTTTACTTCGTTGTTTGGTGGGTGATAAACCGAAACAGTGGGATGTTGCTTTACCACAGGCTGAGTTCGCATATAATCGGTCCAATCACAGCTCTACGGGCCGTAGTCCATTCTTTGTTGTGTATGGACGCAATCCTTTTACTCCTCTTGATTTGGCTCCTATGGTGGATGATGGTTCAGTTAGTGCCGAAGGGGACGAGCGTGCCCGCCAGATTAAAGAGTTACATGCACAGGTTCGCGAGCAAATCATAAAGCACAATCTACAATACCAAACTCGTGCGAACAAGCATCGTAAGCAGGTCCTTTTTGAAGAAGGCGATCTTGTGTGGATACATTTGAGACATGCCCGGTTTCCCCAGGGTCGTTTTGGTAAACTCAACCCGCGCGCCGATGGTCCGTTTCGTATCTTGAAGAAAATTAATGATAATGCGTACAAGGTGGAATTGCCAGGTCACTATGGTGTTTCTAGTACTTTTAATGTTGCTGACCTCTCTCCGTATACGCCCGATGCTGACTTTGATGATGACTCGGGGTCGAGTCGTTTTTTAGAGGGGGAGGATGATACGGATCAAGGAGGAAGCCCACTTAGCCCAACCCAAGCTGAGCCCACTGAAAGTGGCTAGGGTCGGCTAAATGTTTTGAAGATCCAATCCAACCGAAACTTCCAAGTTATTTATTTTAGTCAAAGTCAAATATGCGTAGTCAATAAAGGCTGTTACGAAAACATTTAATTTACAATTAATTACATGTTTAGGAATAGGAAAGTTAAATCAATCTATATTTAGATTGATTCTTATTGTCCTATAAATATCGAGACTATTCTTTGTATTGAGGGATGTTTTTTTAAGAATTGAATAAAGAATTTCTCTCGAAACAGTTTTGTTTCTTGTTCATTCGGTTGGCCGGAGAACAACGCCGTCGATTGTTACTTGGTTGGCCAAGAACGATTGCCGCTAGGGTTACGCCTAGGTTTATCCTTTTTACCCACTCGTATACGAATCCGTATCATGGTGCTTTCACTAAGTTGTGCATCAGATCCTTTTTTTTGGGTAAAGGGGAAACGACCCCGGATTGTCAGATCCTTCATCCTTGAGTACGACAAACTCTATACGTGGTACGTTTTCCTTGTAACTGTTTTTATTTTTAGATGAAAGTCGAAGAAATAACAATTCAAGTACTATTTCGTAACTCGGCCAGGTTATTTTTTACTTGAGGCGCAGCAGGCATTTTGTGATCAATTTGACATCCATCTTCGAAGTCGGGTTAAGAATTAGTGCTAGTGTAGGCGTTATTTCTTTTTTGTTAGTTCATAAGATTGGCATGTCTCTCTTATTATAGGTTTGGTTTGAAGCACACTAAGTGCGTTTGTTTGCCAACGTAATGGGCTGTTATGTGGGATTTCACCCTCATCCTATGTACTTAAACATTTTTTGGAGTAATACAATTTACCGTGAAATCCTTTACCCAAAAAAAGGGCTCATAACCAATGTTGGAATCTGACATAAATAAATCGCAGCATAAACGAGCTGAACAATGAATCCTTCGTAGAAGGTTTTGTATTATAGATATGGTTATTACTACGTATAATGCAACTACACAAAATATGCGAGAAACCCTAATGGACCCTAAGCTTACGGTCTAGTTTGGGTCATGACTTTTTTCTAACAGTGCGAGCATGAAAATCGTGAAAGCTCGAACCGGAGTAGAAAACTTAAATAATAAAACGAAAGAAATACTAGTGATGAAAACATCCAATAGCAAGCTGACAGGAATGCGGAATAGTAATAATACATATCTTGATGAATAAGCAACGTGACGCTAAACGTAAACCTAATGGACACTAAACTCACAAGTACGCTTGGGCAAGTAAACTATTTTTTTCTTTGTTTGCAGCGAGTGGCCGCTAGGGCATCGCCAGGGACAATTTCTCTAATTGGTTTTTGTGCAGAATTTTAAAACCAAAGAGAATGGCATTGAATACGCAGTTAACTCCAAGCGATTAAAAAGTTATGGTTAATCTGCCTCTAGCGATGTAGTAGAGCTTACAGGCCTTTTACAAAATGTTACTTTATCTCTTAATTGCAGGGACTCATGGCGTTGGAATCTTATTGAAGATGGTAATTTCAAGATTAAAGACTTAGCTTTTATGGTGGATGATATATGCCTTCATGTGGGCAATACGACCCAAGAGACATTATGGAATAAACTTGCTCCAAAAAAAGTTAACGTTTTTATATGGAGAGTTTTACATGGAAGAATTCCGGTGCGTGTAGAGCTCGACAAAAGAGGAATTGAGTTGGACTCTATATTATGTCCATGTTGTGATGATAGCGTGGAATCGTGTGATCATAGCTTAGTGACCTGTAATGTGGCAAAAGGTGTTTGGGACAAAATTTTTGAATGGTGGAAGATAGGTCCAATTAATGTGTTTTCGGCAAATGATTTGTTTCGTTTTAGTGGGAATGTGGATGTTGAATCTTGCTTGAGAGCTTTGTGGCAATTGGTAATATGGCAGCCGGGTATTTCATTTGGAAAGAGCATAATTCTCGCGTTTTCAAAGCAAAAGTGGCTAGTATTAATAAAATTTTTCTTGAAATTCAAGTTAAGAGCTTTGACTGGGTTTCGAGGAGATCAAAAAATGCTTCCTTCGACTGGCAGAAATGGTTCATCGATCCCTCAAGCTGCAAAATTAAGTGATGGCATCGCTAAGCTTTATGACAATGTGTCCAGTTCGTTGGCATGAGGGTTGCTGGCACTTTAAAGGCTGTCTGCACTTTGCGGGTAAAGGTTCTAAATATTTCTACAAATGGTTCACTGTGGTGCTGGTGTGCATAGTTTGCAAATGGAGTGTTGTTTGCCTTGATATGGCAATTGTGCAGGTCCTTTTCTATTATTTTGTGGGTCTGGGGGTATCCGTGTGAGATTGGCTGATCTATGATGTTTCTTGGATGTTTGGAAGGAGGTAGCCAGCATTTTTGTCTGTGGATGTGGTCTGCATTGGGGATGTATGCAAATGGGTATGGTTTACTTTTGGTGAGCTTGTCTGCAACTGTTTTGTTAGTCTGATATATCAGATATGTTTGCTTTATCAAAGTGGGCTTAACTGGTCATGGAACATCATTTTATCATTGAATTGTTTTCTTCATGTGGTCCTCTCGTTCAAGCTTTGAAGATTTTATGTTTGAGATTGTTTTGTGTTGGCTTCATGTGGTTTTGGTGGCATTTTCCTCATATGTGAATTTTTTATTCCCATGTGGGTATTGGGGCAAATGGCACCAGTTGGATCTATATTTTCTTTGTTTTAGAGTAGTTATTTAGTGTTTAGTCAGTGAGGTTTTTTTTAGTTTCCTTCTTGTTTTTGTTTTTTCCTTTTGGTCCTTCCTCTTTTAATTGGCTTGTTAATTGAGGTGGGATGCCTTGTTTTGTATCTTTCTTTTTTAGTTATAATATATTGTTGCCTTTAAAAAAAATCTGGAATGCAAGCAGCTAGCAAAAGGTTATGTTTTGATAAAGTGATTTGACTTGGTAGTATAAAGGCAACGGCTCTTGATCTTTGACTAGGTCTATTGATATGGTATTTATAAGGGGCAATTCCATATTTACTTAACTTAAACATTTACATCATTCATATTTTAAGTGTCATGCATTTAAAACTAGTATTTTTGGTATATATGAAATTTTCATATTTGAATTGGGCATATATGCAATTATCCCTTTATAAGGCAACTACATACAATATGTTAAAAACCGTAATAGACCCAAAGCAAACATTCGAGCTTGAGCCATTTTTATGCTCTAACAAAACCATATCGGAATAGGACATGAATGAAATCCCACCTTATGTTGAACGTCTTGCGCCCGTCTTTAGAAAAAATTTATTCGGAATATCATTTCCAACTCCTAATCATCAATGCATAGAAGAAACGGATTGAAAGTTGATCAACACTTCTTAGGTTCTTTTGTCTGAAAATATTACCCAACAAAGTGATTACTCGTTGAACATATGTGTGAGAAATGAGTGTGTTGCAAACTCAACAACCTTCAAATCTAAATCGGAAACGACCATGTGATGTACTCGACACACACATATACACACACACATAGATGAAAGTCGAAGAAAAAACAAGGCGCGGTGTCAAGGGGGTGTGGCCCCCTTGAAGATCAAGGGGTAGTCCCCTTGCAGGTCCAAAACTTAACCAACATAACGGTTTTCATACCGTTGTGACTGTTATTTACCAATAGTTTTTAATCGCCTTTAACTGTCAAATGTATTTTTTAATAACAAAAACATTGGTCTCATTTTTCAACATACGAAAACTGACAATTTTCTCTTTAATTGACCCACTAAGGATTTCTAACCATGTATATTATGAGAAAAGTTCATTTGGATACCAGTTTCTCCTCACATACCAAGGGACAAATCCTCACCATCCATTTGAGTTTGATCTCACGGTCAAGATTAATCTCGTATTTAATTGGAAACCTGTTAAAAACATGTTTTTTTATTCTCTCTATCCTTTACTCTTTCTTCCCCATCTCAATTAATCCTTCATTATTTCTTTAAATTGTAAATTCAATCCGCATCATAAACCCTTATTTCACTAAAATACTACTGATGACTCGATTTACGATGACTATGGAACTATCAAAGTGTTGGGATTAGGTTTTTATAACTTAATTTTGATCTTATTCGAACCAATTATTTGTAACTATCCAAGTGTTGGATTTAGGTTTTATAGCTTAGTTTTGATCTAATTTGCACCGTTAATTTGAAGTGATGATTCGTGCTACAAGCCAAATGATAGCTTTAGGTTTTATTGCTTAATTTCATCTGATTTGATGTTGTTATTGGTGTGACGATCATAACTGAGCTATCAAAGTGTTAGGCTTCAGTTTTGATTGTTTAATTTTATCTAATGATTTGTTTTATAATTGTGAATTGTGATTGAAGTGATATGGTCTAGGTTTTTGAGTAATTGTTTGTATCTTGACTCACGATTTGATTCGTTTTGATGTTGTAGATGAACTTCGTAAACAATCTTCAAGTTCTGAGGCGAACGATTCTTTGAGTGATGTAATCATTACGGAGGTTAGTAGAAATATATTTCTAACCCAAACACCCCAATTCAGTAGCAATATATTTCTGTTTGATGCAAATAAGGTAAACGAGCTTACTAACATATAGTTTCTGTGGAGCTTGAACAAGTATTTTACTTATGTTCTTAGTAACTAGTCGTCTGGGTAATTTTAGTTAAGGGTAACTTAGAAGCTTTTTCGGGATTTGCTTATTTTCAAGTGCTTATCTGCCTTGGACAGTTGGACATATGTATCACCGTTTGTCGTTATGACTTTATGTTCATAATTTTAATCTTTATAGCTTTTAATCTATATGTCTTTTGTAGGCGAATGGTGTTAGGATTAACAACCAGAAACAAGAATGTCTAGTGGAGCCTCATACTTGGATAACAATCCTTTTAATCAGAGAAATCTCAGAATACAATTTGCCAAAAGAATTCAAGATTCCAAAATTTCATCTTTACGATGATGCTACCACGGATAATGGTGAGCACCTTCATTCGTTTAAAGGAACACTGAATCTATACAATCTCCCTGATCCTGTTTTGATGTAGTAGATAAGCAGATTTGAGTGTTTGGATGTGTTTATATGCCTTTTTTTAGAGGATCTCATTTGGTGGTCTGGTTGAAAAAGATTGTCAGCTGCAGCCGAGAGGTTGAAAAAGCAGAGTGTCATAGAGAATGTTTTATATGTGAGTATAAATTAAATGGACCTGATATAGACCATTTCAATTTTGCATATGTTTCAAATTCCAGCTCCTAATTACCAACTTCTTGAACCATTGAACTTAAAATTTTCCAATTTCCACAGTGATAGTGTTGCTGCAATTTCCAATATCTGACGTATGTGCTATTAGTTCTAAATAGATTTTAAGCACGCTTGCGCGCAAGAACGTTGTCATGAGCGAGATCAAGGTTGAAGTATGCATTTATGCATTTGATTTGTTTTATCTAAACGGTCGTTGTCATGATCTGTTGAGTGTATCAGTTGTTGTTCAGTAGCAGTATAATATTCAACCGGAAGCATACCAACTTGGGTTTACAAAAATATACTTCCGAGCAGAACAGGTTAGTGTATTGGAAAAAAAATTAGACAAGAAGTAATGCTAGGTACATACAAAGTGCAAAACAGCTGTCATCGGGGCAGAGTTCATGACTTCCGTGAATTAATTTCGGCAGTTCTCTTACTGCAATCATGTAAGAAAGTCGTTAGAATATTGCTTATCAATTTATTTTCATTGCCACGAATTAACAATTGAATATCATTGCAGTTGTTCGTGGTGAAAATACAACGAAGAGATGCAGTGTTGTAACAAAACCGAGTCACCAGGTTGCACCAAGATCACTTGATCGTTTGAAGGCAGTCGTTCATATACAATCAGGTACACCTGTTACTATATACTTTTTTGTTTCCTTTTAAAGTTTAAGTTATTACATTACAGAAACATGCACGTCACTTTTTGGCAGTTACTCGTGGATGGTTGGCTCGAGGATATTATAGTCATTCGCGCAGGTGGAAAATGTCAGCTCCCACACTTCAAAAGCTGGTTGAAAGTCTTGCAGTAAAGTTACACCAGAGGATCTTCCAGTTTTGCACTCGGATGTTGAAGAGCTGAAGAAGGTAGTTAAAAAGATGGAAGTGTCCCTGGCCCCAAAAGAGCCCGAAAATAATGAATTGAAAGAAAAAGTATGAAAATTTAAAGCACGGTGGTCAGAACAGGAAACCAAAATGAAGTCGGTAGAAGAAACATGGCAAAGCCAGAAGTCTTCTTTACAAGTGAGTTTACCCTTTTACCCTTCATACCTAGTTAGCCGTTACATGTTGGATTATTATTGGTAAAACCACTGAACTTTATAATTTTTAGTAGTTTGAGCCTTAAACTATTCTTTTTGGTTCATTCTTTTCGAGATTGTTACCATGATCAATAATCAAGTTAAGGGACTTAAAGTTGTCTGGTCGACATAAAAGTTAACAAGCATTGTTATGATAACAAGTTTAGCGGTTAAACAATTTAAATAGTGAAAGTTAAGAGGCTTTATTATTATCAAACCCTTACACTTGTACATAATCTTAATATGGATTTAACGATGCAGAAGAGTCTGGCTGCAGCCAAGAAGACGCTTAGTGCAGACGAATCAAGGGATGAGATATCAGGAACTCAAAATCCCGATGTGGTGGGTCACTTATCAAAGGAGTTCGAGCAAAAGAGACAGAATTTTGATGACGATGCAAGAGCCATTATTGGGACAAAGTCAGGACATATGTCATATTCCAAGCAAATAGAAGAATTTAAAAGGATAAAAGACAGATTTGAGATGTGGAAAAAAGAATACAAACATCAGTTACGGGAAACAAGATCAAAAATTGTAAAGGGTGTAAATGGCGAAGGGGCTTCGGATAAAAGAGGAAAACAGTCGTGGTGGGGGAAGTTAAGTAAGCGATACCGGTGAATGAAGGGCAAAATGATCATTTGCTAAGACCCACTTTTGTGTTCGAGTCAACACATGAGAAAACCCGCAAAGACGCGAGGAAGCTGATTCGTCATTGGCAAGATTACCGAGCGGGTTGAGTTTGTGTAGGTTCTGGGCTGCGTACTTCTGCCCTTATATGAATACCAATTTTACATATGATATAATGTAAAAAGTGTTGCAGTTTTGTTTGGAAATATGGATTTCAGCAGGTCATATGTTACCAATAGTGAATTCTGAAAATTAATGGAAAATCTATACTATTTATAAAGAGAATTTAGGATTCTCTTGAAAGTTGAAAAACTACTAAAATAAGAAATGTTGAAAAATTTAATGCATGGAATCTCTACTAACATTTCTTTAATAGGAAATACAAGCCATTAGACAATAACAACCCATTTAAAAGGTCATTAACAAACCTTATGACCTACCCTTAAATGCATACGTGTTCACTTTGTATATTCAGTCAGCCTGGAATCATTAATGTAGTCAACCTGGAAATTATTACTGTGTCACATAAGTTGTAACCGTTCTCATACATTGATACTGAAAATTAAATGACTTGTAACAGATACAACTCAATTCAAAAAATTTGTAACATCCAACCTGAAATCATTTATAAACTATAGGCACTCCATTTCTCTTTTCTATCTAAAACAAAAACATACACTATAGGCACTCCCGTACTCCACACCACCGACACCACTGCACATTTCTCTTTTCTTTCGCTTTTTCGATCCTTCAATTTGCTCCATACATAAAGAGATAAGAAAACAACATGCAATTTAGTCCATCAAGGGCGTATTTGTGACTGCTCATACATGTATCTATTGACTTACTTTATTGCGTACAAGTAATTTTGAGTAAAAGAAAATAAAGAGTTTAGAAGGTTAAAAAAGTCCCTATACACTCATAGTATAGGAAGTTCAATCAAAACAAACGATTAATTAAAGAAATTCACATGTTACATGATTTTAATTTTTAAGTTAAACTCTATATAGCAATAGAGTTTAATACTTCCCATTTGGTTCTTCAACATCTTTTTGGCTATTTATAAAACTAAACTCATATGTTGCCACAGAAATGACCGCACATGCAAAAAAAAACAAAAAACTATAACACCAGATTGAATTTCTTTAACTAACACATATCAACATCAACGGATGTCACAGATCAGTAGATAAAGCAAACACTAAGTTCATTCAAAGAAACTATCCCTACCAACTACTCAATAACAAAATACAAACTGCAGAGGATCCATGACTTGCAGGGAAAATGATAATTAAATTACATGAAACAGTGTTAGTATATTCGAATAACCAGCTAGATCTTGACCAAGAAACTAAAACAAAAGAACTTACAACAAACCTTCCCGATACCTCATTGAGAGATCTTGAAGCTTTAAAGAAGACATACGGATGATTATTCGTGTTTGTACTTAAGGTGTTTCGTTGCTCGAAAAGATACATAGTTTTGATTGAGGTTCTAACTTTAAGAAGAAATAAGACCAACGTTGTGACAATCCGTCAATTTCAGGTCGTTATTTTATTCTCGAGTATTAATTATTTCATGGGTCTTGTTTTGAGTTAATGATATAATTTTGGTTTAGATAGAAGTTTGTTGGTGGCTGCGTGTATATTTTTAGGGTTAAAACAAGTTGGCTATTAGCCCGCGCATTGCGACGTGGATTCGCTTTATCTTAACGGGTACTTGACTGTGTATTTTATTTGGAGTGGAAGGTATTTTTTTTGTTTGGAAATGACATTGTTTCGGTAAATAAGTGAGCAATATCCAAAAAGAGTAAGATATATTTAGTATTACACATATTCGACAATCACTCCTACGTGTTTCATAGGTCTACCACAATTGCATACCAAACATACAACCTACCCAAGCAACAAACCATTCCCACTTATCACCACCCTCTAACAGTAAGAAATCACATAATGAACGTGCAAGCAAAGAACATACAGTAGCCTAATACCGACATACTAAATAAGAAGAAAACACCAGAAATCCACATACCGTAGCCACAACCGCCAGAGATATTAGATAAAGCTAGCTGGAACAGACTGAGGAAGAAGTATCCATAAAAGTAAACACTGTTGTGTATAAATAGATGAAACGTCCTAGGTGGGTATCATTCTTCTAACTCTCTTGTAATTGTAACTACTCTTGGCAATTGTTTGAGAACGTCGAAAATAACAAAAGTTGTTATTCTTAACAATCTCAAACAACTTCCTAGACTAATTACTAACGTCGA
>BQNB010029573.1:2655-38270 GCA_026074375.1 Tanacetum coccineum | reverse complement strand
TATACAAAACACGCCGCAGCGAAGCGCGGGTATCAAAACCTTGTATATTACATTAGTGGTAGTGCTGCCTCTCTCACAATCACTACAGTAGTAACAAAATAATAATAAATTAATCTAATGAACAGTATTTCTAATAATTTAATAATCTAATCTACAGTAACTAATTAAATAATCTAATCTTTATTGTGTTTCTTCCTTCTCTTGTGATGAACACGTGCCCTCAAATTACACCATTATACTAGGTGATTCATCAAATTCACTAATAAAATTTCTAATCACTAATCTACCTTAATCCACTTCTTCACCTTCATCTACTTCTCCATTAAATCATCTCTCTGTCGCAAAATCAGTTTGAAGATGATGATAATCTTTCAATTGGAGATGAAGAAGAGGAAAAATTAGGTATGTCTTTTTTAAAGTTTTTTTATGAATTGTTGTTTAACTATTTGATTATTAAAAATGAATGAATTTGAGTTATAATTGTTGATTTTGTGTTGGTGAATAGGGATGAAGAAGACTGACTATTTAGGTTAGAAATACCGCCCCCCTTCATTAGATGATACAAACAACCGCCCATTTGAAAAAACACACACGCCCTCCCAGTCTCTTCTTCCCCCACCGTTCCAACTTTCATCTGCAAAAGACGAGCTATGATGGACAGGTAACCACACACTAACAAAAAACCCAGATGCATCAAATCTACTCTAACAAAACTACTAAGAGAAAAAAAATGTTTCTTTGTGTTTTTTTGGGGTTAAAATTTATGATGTTTTGTGAGTTTTGCACGCTCAGTTGATGAAAGAGGAGTTACGATGATGCGCTAAGGTTGTTCCGATTGCAGTTGACCAGGTTACTGTTTTTAAAAGTTTTTAAGTTGGTATTCAAGTGTTAAATTCCTGTTAAAGGGCTGCATATCTCTTCTCAAAATGTTTTAAGGTTAAAAATGAGCGCAAACTGGAAAGATGATTGCTTAATATCTGTATGAAAGTATTTGATAGGTGGCAGGAAATGGCTAGGCAGATTGGAGGTCAATAAAGCTCTTAAAGGCCACATTTAAGTCAAAACAAACACCCCATAAGCTAGCCAACTACTTGAAATCGGCTTATAAGATTTTCGAAATGGACTAGCTTTGTGACTAAATGAGTTAAGGGATAATCGTAGAGTTGGTTCTCGTTATGCTATAATTGGGATATATGCTCAAATGTTAATTATATAATCGAGTTGAGTTCAGGGCTTAAGGCGAGTTTAAAAATTACCAAGTTGATTGAAATTCAAATTGTTTTGGTTTATGTTACAGAGTGTTTAAGTGACTTTTGTTATCAGCGGTGTTGTCGCAAAAGTAGTGATGTGCTAATAAGGTCACAATTTTGGCCTTAAGAGCTTATCACCTTGAGCTTATGAATTTCGATATGCTTTAATTGGGATAAGCTCATACGGCCAAAATTGTTATCTTACTAGCTTTTCAAACACTCAAAAGGCCCATAAGCTAGATAAGAGGATAGTAAATAAATGATTTGGAATTGTATCTGATATAAGAGTTAACTTACTTTAGACGCCGTGATATCTCGCCGTTTTCTGTCTTGAATGTTCGACTGTGCCTATGTTTATGCAAGTTTTTGATACGCCTTATTGAATTATAGATTTCAAAGATAATCAAGTAATTTTTTACCTTTTAACCTGGCCGCATATTAAATAGTCTTTTTATTTGTGCAAATGGTAATTATCTGATGAATAGATAGTTCTATACAAAGCAACCATTTAACTCCTTTGTGTAGTAAATGGCATAATCTGCAAATAATTATAAGATTTTCCTTTTGACTTTCCTGTGTAGGAGGCGGATGTAGCACAGTTTGCTTAGCTCTTTTGGTATGTGAACGAAAATGTAGCTCGATTGGTGGTTGCCAACGGAGAACGGATGGAAAAAAATGGTTTTGTTTATAATTATGAAGATGACAGAGGGGCTGTGGTCGACGGCCTGGAAAGTGCAAGAGTATCCAGGTGGCATTGCCGCACCGTGAACTTCTACATAGGTACCATTTCTTAGCTTTTGTATGTCACTTTTTGTTTTGTTCTAGAGACCCATCGTTACATTTCTGTCCTCTTTAATATTTTGTTGAAGCTAAGTGTACGGCTCTATTGATCATTCCTAGCATCGGTGTTTGAAGCCAACGACACCAGTTCAATAAGCTAGCTTACGTTCGTTTTGTTATAGGCTTCTTACTCGGCGCTAGAAATGAGTTTGAGAGCGTGTTTGGGGTTTTATTACTTTCACACGTTTTCCGAGGTAAAATTTTGTTTACTTTTCGATATGCTTGAAGGTCGCAAAATCCTAGGCGTATATTAAGATATTAGTTCTTTCCCGATGGGTGTTGAGGTTGTTATTACGCTTTTCGTATTTGCGCTTTTTTATTTTTACTACTACCATAGCTATGTTCTTTTGTCAGCTAACAGGCCGAGGTACGCACGCCCTGAATGCCTACAGGTTTTGTGCGCGGCGTTTGCCCATAAACATTTCGTCTGATTTCGTAATTTGTCAGGTAATTATCTCCACATTATTGGTTGTTTGAATACATTAACTTTTTTCTCAAGTTCAATTTTATATTGCCGTTTCCTACAAGCCTGTTTCTACCATCGCGCCTTACGCAAGCTACTAAAACGCTTTGTTTAGCGGTTACATGCAAGTCATTTGCACAAAGAAATATGGGAAACTGAAGAGATTGCCGTGAAAAGCTGTCTGGTGCAAACAGTGTACTTACCGCTTCCTCTTCAGTTTCCCATCTTTCTTTGTACACAGGCATGAGCAAAACGCATAATGCATTATGGTAGACAAGCAACACGCCGACGTAGATGGTTTGCGCACACAAAATTAGCTTCCTTTTTCCTTTGATACCTTACTGTATGAATTTATGTTGTACTTGAACTCTGTCACACATTCCGCGTCTTCAAAGCAATGTTAAACAAGTGTGATTAGTAGATTTTGCACCTTATGTGTGGTCCATCGAATCATATATATGAAACTATGTAAAAGTATTTGTAAAAGTCTATTAGGTGAATAGCCAAATTAAACCTACTGTTACCCAACTGTATAATACAAGTACTTGCAATCTTTCTATTTTATTTTAGCAGAAGGTGGCTCGGCAGAGGCTAGAACGCAGCTTATTGAAGATGAGGATGAAATCAATTACAAGACAGACATCAGTCCCGGAACTTTGGGGAGAATCATAAGGTATTGACTTTGCTGCTAACTTTTATCGTGTGTTGTTGTAATTGCTGTTACGACTTTTTAAAATAGCTCACTAGACCATAGGAGGAAATACCTAGGACTAGTGAACAGGCCATGAGGTGCTTTAAAGATTGTTACACTTAAGGACCCTGGATTTGTTAAACGCAAAAGTCAATATCTTGCTGATATTGTTGTTCTTACTGGAGGTAAGGCTTTTGTTATTATCTTTTATTTTTAAACGTGTGATATGTGAGGCTTCGCCCCATCTGCTTTGAAAGAGTCAATACAAATTATTTGCGTTTAATGGGTCAAACAGGTAAAAACAAAACGGATACAGTGGGTATATTTAAGTTCAACAACCTACTAGATCATTTTTTAGAGAGAGCTTTTCTTAGAAAAAATATTATCTTTTTAAGTTGTATATAACACTCCAATTGTTTATACAGAAAACTCAATGGTTACGGGAAAAACGTTTCATGACCCATGCAAAAAAAAACACATTTGACCCGCTATTCAACCTTCCCATTTAGCCACCTCTATTAGTATATTGTTCGTCATCTTTTTTCCTGCACCTTTTTTCCTGCACTTTATGATAATCTATGTGCGTATGTGATTCAGGAACTGTGATCAGAGACGAGGTTGGGTTAACCCTTGAGATTGCCGGAAGTGAGGTCTCTGCTTATTGCATATTTGGAAGCATATATGCGGGTATTAGTGCTTGGATGGAACCTGTCAATTTTAAAGCAGGTTGGTATGTTATAAGCCAATAGTAGCGGGTGTTTAGGATTGCCTATGGAGCAATTAAGGTTAGTAGACCTGCATGTTATACTCTACTTCTGGAATGATCTTACTCTACTTTTGAAATGCCTTTGTATCATCTTAAATTAGATGGTAGTGATTTACATGTTACTCTGTTCCACTTTGCCATTTTATACTTATTTTAACCAAGTGGGTCAAATAAAAAAAGTAGCTGGAACACGAATGGGTTGCAAGATGTCTATACTTGATTTGTAATACATGAAACCTCTTAAAATATCATATTAAAAACGTAGCTCTTTATTGTTATTGTATCATTTGAATATATGGTACTAACTCAGCTAAGCCCATTTTAGTTATTTAATCTTTTCATTTTTTAGATTTTTAATCCTTAGTAGTATTAATGAATTTGAAATGATGGGGGTGTATGCACAATCTGATGCAGTGCATAATGATTAGATGCGTATTGGTATATACACGAAAATATAGGTATATTGTATAGATTAAAGTTAATGATACCAGTAAAATCTGTAAAATGCTAATGCATCTTTTCAAAACAGGTGAACGTTGTAGTTTTAAGGGGTGTCTGTCTGTGTCTACTGCTATTTTTCAGGATGTTTGGGTGTGCTGCAAAAGTGAACTTCGAATGGTGTTTGGGCGGCTGCAAAAGGCACTTTTTAGATATGGATGTTGTTCTTTGTTTTGTTGTCGTATAGGAGCTTATCTAACAAGACGATATGAATAGTTGTATGAATGTTGTGTGACTTCCATAGACAACTGTTACAAACCAAAGGGAATGTTTGGATGTACATTTTGAAATTCATTATGTTTCAGTAACCTACTACAACCATATGTAAAATAGAAATCTAAACACTCCGTACGAGGCTTTCAACTATAAAAGATTTTTGACAAGGGGTGCACGGATTGAGAAACACGGATTTCCTGAGACGGAATCTCATGTATCAATTGGGATTCAAAACACGCCGCCATGTATCATTTGGGATTCAAAACGCGCCGCAGCGAAGCGCGGGTGTCAAAATCTAGTTCTACTACAAATTTTTGTATCTTCAAAAATAATCTTAAAGCTAGCCGCCATCGGACGGGCCTTGAAGCTAGTAGTTTATATTGATGGGATAAACCGACCCCTGAAGGTTTATATTAATGAGGTAAACCGACCCCCGATTGTTTATTTTAATGAGATAAACCGACCCTCAATTGATTAACAAATCAATACTTTATATTCCTTCAACATAATTAAGATTACAAGTTTACAACCCTAATATATATAATGAATGATACCTAACTCTACTTCTTGTTCTCCAAGAAATATACTTTCCTAATATAAATATAATCATATTATTATAGCCTAATAAAATACAGAAATACTAATATGGTTCTTATTAATGCTCCCGCCCCAAAATACTCTTTGTCCTCAAGGTGTTGTCTTAAAAAAAATCGCTTTAAGTGATTCCGGGATCTCATATTCTTCTTGGAAGACCACAGACGAAACCCTTCAATAAAAGGCCTATGATCTTTCAGAAAATGGTCTGCTTTCAGCCCCCGACTAGCATCATGCAACTGATGTTGGCTACCTATCGTCGCCCATTTAATGAGATTTGACAAGCCCGGCTGTTTACAATCTGTTTTGTTTCCGTGTTCACTGAAAACTGCATGCGTTTAACATCTTCAACTTGTAACTCATTTACCACCACCTTCCAGTTTTTTGAAGCAATATTATCCATCTCATTCGATTCCCTTGTGATCCTAGCACCATAGCAGTCTCATCGGAGTCATGGATATATTTTTGCTCCAAGTCTTCTACCATGGCTCGAGATCTCCTAGCCGGGGAGCTTAAGATCCTCAAATGTGGTTCAGCATGGCTGAAAACATACTGCAAAACCTTGAAGGACTAGTGAAGAGAACATGATCAACCCAGACATTTGGTAAATGGTTTGAGATCAACTGGCTTGACGAAGAGTGTTAATAGGTATTTGGCTTTAGACCAAGTGCCTAATTTCATCCAGTTTTATTAAATTAATTAGCTCACAATTGGTTAATAGTTGAACGGAACAAATTAGAGTATAACGAAGAACATCTTTCTATCCTTCATTTGAGAATTGAGATCTCACATGATACACTTTCGACAAACTTATTTTTTATTTTTTTATTCCGGTGCTGAAAGTTGACGGATAATCAGATATATCATATTTGATTAAACACTCATATAGTAAGATGTTTTCATTGTTTTTTTATTAGAAAGTGTAAACATTCAAAGCTTTCCAACCAAATATTACGCATAATATTTGGACATTTAAATCGGTACATTTTATTTGTGTAGTTAAGACAAAATACTACTCCGTATAAAAGAAAGTTGGTGTTATAATTCGTTTGATAGGTGACTTAACAACAATATGTGAGTTTTACACCTTTACCAACTTGTAATAAATTTGACATCATTTTACTACAATTGTTCAATATTTAATTTTCAAAATGACATTTAATCATTTACTATTAAAAAACGATTTTTGAAAAGATATTTAAATGTTTCTTTATTGGCGTAAATTAGTGTAGTTAACGTATTATTTTAAATTTTCATCCCTCTTTTTTTTTGATTCGAGTGAAAATGAGTTTTTATTTAACATAAAATGTGAGCGACTATCACACGATTATTTATTTTTTTCGATGCGGGATTCTCGTGTGACACAAAAATAACATACAAGATACAATAACAACAATACTCAATCCTACCAAAACGGAGTATGAAGAGGTAAAAATTACACATAAATTGCTTTACAAAAGCTACACGTGTTAACATCGAGTTACATTCGAGATTCATCTATTATTGTAACTCGTTTGATACCAACTTGTCCCTATCAATCGATATGTGAACTTCGTTACAACAAAGTTTAGGCTCAACTCACAAATTCCCCGCATTGTCCATACTAGTAGAAACCCCGAAAAGTTACTTGTTTAGTATAAATGGTCAACAAAAGGGTCTATTAACGGTCATGGGAATACATAAAAACCCTCTTTGGGTAACCCAAACAGACCTCATCAGTTTATGAGTTCAATTCGTTCAAAAAAAAGTTTGTGTTCAAATGATGTACAACATGTTGGAATGTGTGGTAGTTGGATTAGCCGTATGCAACTAGAAATGTGTGAGCCTATTGGGGGCACACACGTTAAACACATAGAATGCGTTTTAATTTCACGTAAACTATTATAAGTAAACCTTTGGACAAAAACGACTAAGACAAGATCCTAAGGCCTGTCCTAAAGTTGATGGCTGGCTGTAGAAGGATCTAGAGAGTGTCTAAGTTCTTTGGATCTAGGTGATAAGGAAGAGAAGGAATTGTGATAAGAATAAAAGAGGGATTTTTACTCTTATCAAGAGTAGGGTTTTGGAGGGTATAAAACCCCTCACCCCTAGCTCATTTGGACGCCACTCCAAAAATAGAAAACACAGTAACATTGTTTCCATTCCATTATATTCCAAAATCCTAAATAAGGGTTCATAACATTCGGTTGTGTACCTTGCATATCAATTGGATCCGTGTTGATTCAAGGTGATAGGAAGGTTCATATAGATCTTATAATACCTACTAGTAGCTAGCAGGAGGATCTAGTTGTTAAAGGTTTACAAGTGCTGACATTAACATAAACCATTTGTGTTGTTTTTTATCGTTCTCGGACAAAACAAGCAAAACAGATCAGACATGCCCGTCTGATATCAGACAACACTGTGTTTACATCTGGGTTGTTTCTGCATATCTCGGACAGAACAGATTCTAGGGTTTTGGTTCTTAGTTTTCGGATCAGGATCTCGGGTCTGAGTATACACTTGTTGTTTGGCTTTACGTGATACACGACTAGCATTCCGAGCGCATTTGTTAGACGTGTTTGTGTGAGCACTCGTAGAGGTGACCATTTAGTCACTTTGTTTCATAACATTTGCTGGTGTCTTCGAGGGTTAGTATTCTTGTTTACCCTATTGTTTATTTATTATGTGTGTTAATCATATGCTCATTACTTGATCCATATCCATTGCGTACTCGTAGTGTTAATGGTTAACTGATTATAAAATCCCAACAGTGGCATCACGAGTCAACTCGTTTGGTGTTTTATGGGTTACACACATAATTAAACACGCTAGGGCTGCATGAAATTGGTTTATTTATTGTTTTATTGAAAAATTATGGCAATGATATGCAATCATTACCATAAATAATGAATAAACACCTAGAATCAACACAAATGTTACTTGATAAAAAGAAGAATAGATTAAAATTAAATGTTAATTAAGCTGCCATGTTATTCTATTCTTGTTTATATCACGGCTTAAGACCACGCAATCATACTAAAAGATGGCATGATACGAACTAAGTACTTATAGCAGAAAACCTAGTGAGAGTCTTATGGTTCTCCAATTGAGGAAGACTCTTTTGAGAACTCGAAGCATTATGTGATTTACTTCTTTCATAATAAGAGTTTGTCTTCAATTTAATCCAATGTTAAGTCCTTGCTTTATTGCTTATAAAGTGATTTGTCCATGTGATGATCAATATTTGCAAATAAGATTTTATGAAACTCTTGAAAACGGACTTACACTTATAGAGAAACTTGGATTAAACATGTCTAATATTACACATGTAATTATACATCTTGTGACCAGTTATGTGTTATTTGTGAAACCGAAGTTTTTGGACAAATTTAATACATACATTAAACTATAAAATTTAATTTCTAGTGTAATTTTAGTTTTTATGTGCGCGGTATGGGGTTGAATTGATATTTAATCTTATCCCACCCCACTACATGCTTCGGCATATGAGGGAGTTATTAGAATTACTTGTGTCTACGGACGCATGTAAGAGTACAATATAGGGTTTCATCAATTTGTAATCCCACCATATTGGCAACTATAAAACTAATGTTAACAAAGGGTTTCTTAACATATAATAGCATCATTTGTCAATTGAAAATACGGCTCACCCATTGTTGAACAAACTATAAGAGAAGTTTAAGGGGGGTCGTTCATCTTCCCTAAAGAAGTCAAGTTTTTAATAAGCTTCGCGCTGACCTGTTTCTCCGCTTCTTTATGCGTTCAAAATAGAGCTACCGAGAACATTCGGCAAAATGATGTCTATACCAAAAAGGTTAACAAAATGTTTTTTAAACTTTGTGCTACAAGTTGTTTTGCATGCTTCTTGTACACGATTTTTGTCACATATTTTGTAAAATTTATGTGTATACCCCTAAGTGAAGTTTTAAGTCTATGTCATCCAAATGAAGAACACGTGCATTTGGATTGTCTTCTCTGGTAAGACCTCAAGACCTTTCCAACCCATGGCGAATTTTTTCTATTGGTCAGACCTTTGTCAATTTTCGCACGTTCTCTTCTGGTCGACTTAAATCAAGTTACCTGGTCAGACCTCGGACCCGAGACATAAGATGAGACGAAATATGCATTTGACATTACTATATGAGTTACTAATGCCATATGTCTCATAAATCTAAGAGTTGCATTAACAATGCAATTAACGCCCGTCGCTTACATCTTGCCCCACTCCTTTATACACTGGTCAGACCTCTGGTAATAAGTGGGAGACCAAGTTGGATCTTAGTCTTATTAGTAATTAATTAGGTAGTTAATTCTATTAAGAATTTAATTATCGAAAATACTAAATTGAACTTTCTATGTTCTATTGTATTATTGCAACATAATTCGTAAACGGACGTTTGTTTTCTCATAGAATACAAACATAGTCTCTTTTCTGGCAAAAAGAGTGAGACTCACTCCTATCTCTTCTCATTGATTGACAAGAATAAGATAGGGTTATAATTGAATTTTCTCAATTATATTTAAACTCACTTTCAATTTTCATTACCCTTTTTCGGTTCTGAAATCTTTGAAAGATAAAATATTTGTGTAACTAGAGAACATTGTGTCTATAGCTACCAAATAATGACATCTTGCACTTGTCACGATGTATGAGTTTAAACCGCAATGAGTAAAGAAAATTGCTAGCAGGTCTTCTAGGTAAATTTTCTTGGACTCGATTCATTCCTTATAGTGCTAAACACCCTTGTGGTTAGACAAACATATTAAGGAGGAAATGCATGCTAAATATTCAAGTTAATGAATACATGATGGCTAGTCCCTCATCTACATAAGTAGAACTTCATATACTCTGTACAATACCTAAGTACATTGCTACTTGTAGGCATTCTAAGAGAGTAGGAAAGTAAATAAATCGCTATTTGCTTTCTACTGGTGATGTAACACTTACAATGTTGACAAATCCAGTGGGAGCTACAAGATTCATTTCCTTGTGAGTTGCCCATATTATTTCTAGTTTGCTTTGAAATAATATTACTTTCCGGATATGAACAATCATTGTCTAAAGGAAGATTGCATTTTATTTTATAGGATAACTACTTGTTGCTTTCCTGAAACGTTATCTATAGAATAATAATCCACAATTCCTTATTCAACATTATGGTTTGAAATCTACTTGTAATATCTATGACACTATCATATTGTTTAAACAATCGAACGTTTGTCGTATGGTTTGTCTACTTTAGAAAATGTTGTCCCGTACACAAGTGGGAGAAATCATAAGTGTGTGCAAGGAACAACATATAACAATATGATTAATTGGTTTCTCTTGACCGCAAGGTCAGAAAACTAATAAATCTACTAGGACTTAAACACACAAGATGTTTGTTGCCCTATTACATGTAAAAGTCAAGATATAATATAAAGATACTTCAACCAATTGACTATATGATTTAATCAAAATAATTATGGTTGATTATACAAATCATGATTATAAAGTATGAAATTAACTTGAAATTACCATTGAACTCAAGAGTTTGCGTTCATGATTACTTTAATTAGTATAATTATGTTTACTTGTTAAGACGTAATTATAAAGTCCTTGAATAAATCAAAGACTTATAACAGAAAGTATGTAGTAACATTGTTATGTCTTCTTGTTAACACATAAACATAAGGTCCTTGAATGATTCAACGACATATAATGTATACTTGACATGTTTTGTTTTCTTGTAAACACATGATCAAAGAATTCTTGAACTGTTCTGTCTTCTTGTGAACACATGAACATGGAGTTAATGTACTTATTCAAGAAATATACATTATAGCATGCACTTGGTTGTTAAATACTGTGTATTCAATTTGGCTCAAACCAATTGGTCAGTATTTGATCCAAAGAGAATTAAGTTATCTAGGGAATTCTGATGGAGTCTCACAATTCCAATACTCATAGAATACCACACTATTATTTATGTATGTCTATGTGATGAAACAAACTATATTCGTATTGTTTGATTTCTGATAATTATAATTGCTCTACCTCCAAAATCTATCAAGGTTAGAAATTTACGTGTGTCATAGATACACTTAATATAGTTCCAACCTAGAAGGTATTCAAGACATTATCTATTTAAAGATTGGGGATGAATCCTATTAGGTCTTGATTAAAGTTTTGAAATTTGTTAATATCTTATGAAGCATATTATTAACAAACTAGATATGAGAACTGTAAAATGTATTTTGTTGCCCAATTAAGAACAATTTATTGTTGCTTGAATACTTAGTATTTAGAGAATAATCTCTGCTTACAAAATTAAGTGGGAGTATCTATAGATCTTGAAGGTATTCAAGAACAAATACATAACCTTCTGAATTCACTTGTTGATGTCATACTAAGGTTAAACATAAAAATGTCGAATCAAATGTTTAATGTATCTTCAAAATTCAATAAATCAGCAAGGATGCCTCATCAATGGGAGGATATTTTTATATCAATGTTGAGGAATATTAGGTAAAGGGTCATTATTAACCTGCTAACTAATAAGATGCATTATCACATCTTGAATCTGATAAATATCTTAGAACTATGAATGAAAAGATTGCAATTCTTTAAAGACCAGATCATGTTGTGAGCTTGATTGATCTTTTACTAAACAGTTAAACTGAAAGGTTAATAATGAGTTTCTTTTGAAGAAAGACTCATAAGGACAAAATTGTATACACATTAATGCCTGACGGATGATAAGAGTTTTTAATCCTACTCAAGCAATTAACTATGATTAAATCTTTCTTTTCTACACGCATTAATTATATAAAGATAAGTAATTGTCATACAGGTTTTCTTGAATCTGACATATGGAAAATTAAGGATCATGACTCTTTCCTTGATGATTACCTTGCGAGTCGAGTTGTGTAATCCCATAAGGGTTATGAGTCTATATTTGTTAATATTGTGACAATTTAGTTTTATAATCTCTTTTTACTTTATGATTACATTTTGCCTGAGGACGGTGTGTGTAATCTATAGGTTATGTGTTCAAATATCTTTATAAAGTATTCTAGATAATAGTATCCAAGTATGGATTGGGATCATGCATCTAGGAAGTGAGATATTATGTTTAATCCACAATATGATTTTTGATTTATTAAGATCACTTCTGAGCCAACCTGACATCAAGTTGGGGGAGCACCTACGTTTTTCTTAAATCATATGTTGTTGTTTAAACATACTTAAAAGGTATATTCCATCTAAGGTAGATGTTAATCCTTGAGGTTAGAATTGAAACTTCACAGGGGTATTTAGGAAATTTAACAAAGACCTTGATATATAATGTTTTAATGAATAAACACAGGCGGAATTAATGTCCAGCACTATTCAATAAATCATGATAGCAAGCTTAAATGATATATCTCACTTGAGATAATTTAATACATGGATGGAAACCTTGTGTTTTTAACGAAGGATTCATCATGTATATCGTATATTGTGTATGTGACTGGTTATTACTTTTGCAGAAGAGCAAGATGAACTAACAACAACAGTATCTAATTGAGAGTGTTTTAGTATTGATGATAAACAACAGTATTATTGAGAGTGATTAGATGATTGTTAAAAAATAACTGTTTAAGAATTATATAAGGCATAGTGTTGTTTATGTACACATGATGCTAGAGAATAATCAATTCTAGTTAGAGTAGGATTTCATCATTTATGATAAATCTGTTAACTAGATATGCCCAGCTAAGGGCATTGTTGCAATACACATTAAAGAATGAGATATACTTTAATTTTTATGAAACTGGAAAGATGGACTGGTCTCGGATAAGTATGTTGCTGACATTTAAATACTCATAATTGGTACTGTCATACTATTTTCATACTATGATTATTGCAAATAGTATGCATATATACATACGTCACTCATCTTTGCATTTAAATTCTTCAAGATTTGTCGATTTTAATAAGTATTCAAGTATAAGTTTATTTAGATAACTATTTAGCTATCTTATAAGTAATAGTTGTGGAATGTTGGATACTTTGGACTTCAACTTGCTATTTAGGTCTGCTTAATTGTTTTTAGTTATTGGATAATTGGGATGTAAGGGGGGGGGGGGGGGGGGGGGGAACAATTATATTACTTTCTGATGAATGGAAGGTACGTGGTTTTTTTTATTCAATATCATATAATAATTATCCTATTTTGCATGTTTAATCCTTAGATGATTTTTTCATTCTAAATATGTCCATTTGTCGGTTAACAGTTATGGGAATATTTTACAAAAGACAAATGTGGTGTTGGTTATATTCTTTGAATATATGGTTGGTTCCCGCCAAAACTCAATATGTTATTCCAAGGGATGGCATATTGGGGGACACCCAAGCTTCGAATATTTTACTTTTGGATCGTAGTCATGAGTAAAATATCGAAATGGTTTGTTACAGGTCATCCTTGATCTTGATAATACTAAACAAGTTCTGGTATGTTTGGATATCCACTTTTTAATTCTATGTACAAACGATGTCCTGAAATGGAAGTGTATAAGACTATTATTGGACAGTGTATGTGGAAAGCAGCATTCACAACATTGTATTCAACAAGAATTTGTTTCTCACACTTGATAAGCAGTATCATACCTTGGCGCCCCCCTCATCCAGAATTAATCAGATATTTGTTTACCGAACCCAAAGGGTAAGGCAAGATGATTCTGATTACCATTTGTATATCTGGAATTAAGTTCTATAACGAGAATCAAATTGTTTAATACTTATGAATGAGTAGGATCCATATCCATGGTTTAACGGTAATTTGAACTAAATGGATGATCTGTAGCAAGAGATAAATAACCATGCTACTGTGGAAATGTTTATGAAAATGGTCTCAAGCATTTCTAGTTTTAAAAACGAATGTGAGTGTTGCTAGACGTTTCCGTCGTTAGTATATGGGCAGTCTGCTACTCCAACTCCCAAGTGGGAGCTGTTGGAATGTGTGGTAGTTGGATTAGCCGTATGCAACTAGAAATGTGTGAGCCTATTGGGGGCACACACGTTAAACACATAGAATGCGTTTTAATTTCACGTAAACTATTATATGTAAACCTTTGGACAAAACGAATAAGACAAGATCCTAAGGCCTGTCCTAAAGTTGATGGCTAGCTGTAGAAGGATCTAGAGAGTGTCTAGGTTCGTTGGATATAGGTGATAAGGAAGAGAAGGAATTGTGATAAGAATAAAAGAGGGAGTTTTACTCTTATCAAGAATAGGGTTTTGGAGGGTATAAAACCCCTCACCCCTAGCTCATTTGGACGCCACTCCAAAAACAAAAAACACAGTAACATTGTTTCCATGCCATCTTCATTATCAGCCTTAGATTCCAAAATCCTAAATAAGGGTTCATAACATTCGGTTGTGTACCTTGCATATCAATTGGATCCGTGTTGATTCCAGGTGATATTATAATACCTACTGGTAGCTAGCAGGAGGATCTGGTTGTTAAAGGTTTATAAGTGCAGACATTAACAGAAACCATTTGTGTTGTTTTTTATCGTTCTCAGACAAAACAAGCAAAACAGATCAGACATGCTCGTCCGATATCGGACAACACAGTGTTTACATCTCGGTTGTTTCTGCATATCTCGGACAGAACAGGTTCTAGGGTTTTGGTTCTTGGTTTTCGGATCAGGATCTCGGGTCTGAGCATACACTTGTTGTTTGGGTTTACGTGATACACGGCTAGCATTCTGGGCGCATTTGTTAGACGTGTTTGTGTGAGCACTCGTAGGGATGACCATTTAGTCACTTTGTTTTATAACATTTGCTGGTGTCTTCGAGGGTTAGTTTTCTTGTTTACCCTGTTGTTTATTTATTATGTGTGTTAATCATATGCTCCTTACTTGATCCATATCTGCTGCGTACTCGTAGTGTTAATGCTTAACTGATTATAAAATCCCAACACAACATAGCATCTATACTACTTATAATGCATGTATATACATTATATCTACTACTTTATAAAGCATTTAGTCAATTTCTAAAATTAGAAGTACTTAAAATTTTAAGTAAAAAAGATTACTATAAAAAGAAGTCTTAAGTAGTGCAAATGCGTATGTCGTTGTACAATCTTTTTTATTGCAAAACCAATTAATAATTTACTGCCAATAACAATTTTAACACTCCTCTTTAAAAAGCCATTTAATAAGGCTGTTACATTCCAAGTTTCAAATATCATTAAAGTATAATCATTGCGATGATAAGCAATAAAATTCTGCCAATCATTATAACAACCCTCTTTAAAAAACCAATTAAAATGCCGTTACTATTTTATCACTATAAATATATAACTACAATCAATTTCACACACCATTACAAACAAAGTACACAACACAATAAATTACCCAATATTCTCTCATCTCATATGAAAACATATCAACCCCTCCCTGTACCTCATCTTAACGCCAAGCCTCAC
This sequence comes from Tanacetum coccineum, assembly GCA_026074375.1. Lineage (NCBI taxonomy): Eukaryota > Viridiplantae > Streptophyta > Magnoliopsida > Asterales > Asteraceae > Tanacetum > Tanacetum coccineum. Next base: position 22,489 of record BQNB010029573.1, on the reverse strand, counting down.
CGAGAACGTCACTACCTCGCCAGACGTCACCACTACGACGGACGCCACCAGCGTTGTTTTTGGGCCGGCGGATGCCTACCGCCGTGTTTTGACTGCCGAATTTCGGTGCCTGTCTCTGTCGTTCTTCGCGGATACATGAGCGGCTGCCACCTGCTTTCCCTACGTTTTCTTGATCACCATCTGCTGCCAACCGCTGCTTCCGTATTATCATTGATGCACGTGGACTGTAATCTCTTTCTCTTTTTTTTCATGGCTAGATGTTCTTTGGTGAGTTTTTCTTCACTTTTTCATCTTCTTCTTTTTGATCTATAAAACCAAAGTAACAATCCTTCCAACATAAGACTTGTAAACAACTGAAAAAAACAGTAACAGCTCTCAAATATTGCTATATTCCTTGCCTTATTAATGCATAAATTCTTACCATATTCCTTAACTAAAATGCCACTTTTAAAATAATTAACATGTCATCACGATAATAGGTACAATCTATACTACTTTATAATGTATTTAGCCAATTTATTTTTAGAAGTCTTAAAAAATTAAGTAAAAAATTATTATCTTTTATTAGGAAAATATGTAAAAAACCATCTAGAAATGTTACATCTACACTTTTTTAAAAGCACTTTATTGCCCATCTGGTAAACCCACAAAACATGAACACCATTTAAATGGTAAAGCTTGTAACCTTACATGATAGGCCGCCCATATATGTTTTTTAATTCAGTCAACTTGTAACTGCTAACATTGATATTGTCATCAATTCAGTCAAATTGTAATTGCTGCATTCATGTGGTTCATTCGTAACGGTCCATTAAACATCATTTAAGTATACACCACAAACTCAAATACGAGTATAAAAACCTAACACACTAACAAAATTCATTACATCATTTTCATCACTCTATTTTATCTCTCTTAAAAATACAAACATCTTTCTCTTTCTTTATAAAGCATTAGCCCATCTATCTTTAGAAGTCTTAAAAAATTAAGTAAAAAAGATTACTTTATTGGAAAAGATGTAAAACCATTAGAAAATATTCATCATAGACATTTAAAAGCCTTTAAATCCTTTAATAGCATAAACTTGTAACACCCCAAAACATGTAACAACCAATTAAATGGTAAAGTTGTAACGGTCTATATACGTTTTTTAAAACAGTCAACTTGTAATTGCTAACATTGATATTGTCATCAATTCAGTCAAATTGTAACTGCTGCATTCATGTGGTCCATTTGTAACGGTCCATTAAACATCATTTAAGTGTAAACCACAAACTCAAATACGAGAATAAAAACCTAGCACACTAACAAAATTCATTACACAATTTCATCTCTCTATTTTATCTCTCTTAAAAACACAAACACCTTTCTCTTTCTTTCTTCAAAACACATTTCTCTTTGCCAACATCATGTGATGTCAGCCGCTACCGTCGTCATTGTCTCCGCCGTCTGCCAAGCTAATGATCATGGCTTTGGAGGAATACGGATACCAAAGCAGAAGAGGAATACGGGTACCAAAGAAATTGAGGTCTTCTTATTCCGGTGACGTCATTTAAAAAAAAGTAATGAAGGTTTTAGAGATGAATGAAGAGGGTTTAAGATGTTTGATTTGGATGATTTTATTAAAATGTTTGACGACATCATGGTTAATTGTTGCAAGGATGATTTCAAAAAATGTTAAGGGCTTACATCTTTGATGTCAAATGCTAAGGTTTGATGGATTTGAATTTTCTTAGGGATAACGTCTTATGAATTAATGATTGATTTGCAAAGCATTCATGATCATGAATCTATTAACTTTTGATAAAGTGGCTGAGATTTTTAGTTAGTTTTTTTCATGTTATGTTAGTGATTTGGTGATTGTAATTTTGAATTGATGATCGATGATGATGATGATAACCTGTTTGGGGTTTTATTTTGTCGAATTGTTAGAATTTTAATATTTGATTTGTGATTATTAGGGTGTTTGGAATTTTTTTTTCTTTTTATTATGTAGTGATTGTTTACTGTTAAAAATAATTATTGAATTTGTCCAAGTTTATCATTTTCAAATCTTAAAAAAAGAATAAGCAATATCATTAAAAACGTGTGACCGCTTAAACCATCATTGTAACGGCCTCCAATAATTATTAAAAATGTGTAACCATTTAAAATCATTACTATCAATAATGATTATTAAAAATATGTAACCGCATCCATAATATAAATCCACGGATTAGAATCCTCTAAAGTTGAGTCATAAAACTTTTTCTTTTAATAAAAATCATGGGCCCACTTATTTATTTTCACTCACAATAAACTTAACATGATCAATCATGTTTGACTATAACTTTAGAGGATCCTTTTCCTAAATCCACACAAACCATTTCATATCTCTCACGCACAAATGTTTTTTGTTACAGCAAAAATAGTCTCTTAATATACCCTCGCATTCACTCATCAACTCTTACTGATACTTACTGCAAAGTTTCTTTATTTTTTCGTTAGAAAAACGCTTAGCCGAATAACATTTAAATATAGTCACAGGGTACTCGCCGCCGCATTGCGCGGATACCCGGCTAGTTTAAGCTTAAAATGGTTACATTTGATTAATGTGTAACAACATCCACCCATACATTAATATTTTAAATATTGCTTAATCCTTAACTTTTATCATATTTCGTTTATAATCTTATAAACTATTTTCTTCCAATGAATACAAATTGAATTCATAAGCTTTGCATCAAGAGTCGCACAAAAACCATTTAATACTAACTTATAATGCATTTAGGACATTTATTTTTAGAAAGACTTAAAAATTCATACTTTTAAACTTGTTTCTTAAGGAAATATTATCTTTTAATCTATACTATATCATCCATCTCATTTTAAAAACCACATCTTAAAGTAACATGTGTCACTTCTTAATTAAAAAACCACATTTATTTTTAAATTAAAATATCTTTTTATCTATTTTTTTATGATCTAATTTCACCATATTGTTTATATATTTTTAAGAATTTTTAGTTTTATTTTTTATTTTTAGTGGTTTATTTTATTTTGATTAAAATTTTTACAATTTTTACCTTAATTTGAATACAAACTTGACGGTAAGAGTGTAACATTTGCTCGCCACACAAGTAGTCACCGCCGTCACATTACGCAGTAAACCATAAATTCGCGAGTATAATAACCTTTGACTCAACTGACACTCTCTAAGATAACAGACCACCATTATTTTTGAATAGTGACGATTTCAATCAATAAATCAAATAATAGAAAAAACTTTATATTTTTAAATTTTAATTGAAATAAAATACGTCTTTTATTAAAAAAAAAATACAAAAACATGAAGAAATAAAAAATTACAAATTTTAGAGATACAAATGACATAATTAATTATCATCGCCAAATTATTGCATAATAATGGCTCAATCAAGCCTTTCTTGTAGAGATGAATGAAGCTTCTTGTTGCGCAATTATTCTCTGTTTCTCATATAACTTCTCAAATCCGCAATTCGTTCAGTGGAGTACTCAACAACACAATCTTCTTAATAAACATGACAAAGGCGAGGCAAATTCTGGTTTGGATTCAAGTATTCCTTTCCCATGCCTTGGATTTTACACCTGGAGAGAGAATTCCAATGTATGGGATGAGCACAGGAGGGTCAAGGTATGGAAAATTCTTTATCTTAAACGTCGCTCGGCGGTCTCAGTTCTCGGCCGTTATGGAGGATGCATCAAACACTTATAATGAACATGTTCCCCTAGTATCGATTCCAGTAAAAAAGGAAGGTGGCTCGATTTTGGTGGTATATGACGATATGATTAAGTTGGTCAATCTATGGGGTTCACTATGGTGGATGTATGAATGACATGGAGAAATATTATGGATCAAAGGAGCTCACCTGGTGGTCTTCAAATGAATTGTTTATCCTTAAACATTCAAGGCCTAAGATCCAAGGCTAAGAAAGAATGGATAAGGAGTTTTAAGAGACAATAAGAACACAAGGTGAATTTCCTTTCTGTTCAAGAAACCAAGTTGGATTGTATTTCTGATATGGATGTTAAAGTGTTATGGGGTAACTATAAGTTCGAGTATACTATTAGCGAAGCCGTTGGAATTATAGTGGCATTTTATGTGGATGGGATTCCAGTGTCCTTCCGCGTAAAAGTAGCATCATGTTTGTCTCGGACGAATTTTGTAGCTTTATATGGGGGAGTTTTTCCCACTTATGGGGTTTCTAATCAGGCGAAATTACTTGTGGTGTTTATAATTGCCCCTAGTCTATCACTAGAAGCGTTCGCTATGGAGCCTACATTTCGTCCTTTAATGAGTTGGGCTGGTATTGTATGGTTTGGGCGATTTTAATGAAGTTAGATGCATGGAGGATCGTTTGGTTTCAGTGTACAATGCGCAAGGGTGCTAGGAATTAATAATTTTATATCAGATAAACTTCAGGGCTGTTGAAATCTCTATTGGAAGGGTACTCTTTTATCTTGAGGCTGTACTTTTTTTTCTTTCACGTCGGTCTAAGAAGATAAGTAAATTAGATGGTTTTTTAGTTTCGGTATGGTTTGCTCTCTTTATTCCCTTCATCTTTCGGGTATTTGTCTTGTATAGCACCTCTCGGTCCTAGACAATCTTTCTTCGGTAAAGTGGTACACTGTTATGGGCCTCTTTTCGCCTTTTTGGGTTTACACTCTTGGTTTAGTTTACAGGGCTGTTCGATCAATGGTGTGGAAAACTTGGAATATATTGTTCTTGAGGATTAAAAAATAATGAGATGGTTTAGATTCAAGAGAAATTGTACAAGAATCCTGAAAAAGGAGATACGTTTCATGGGTTATTGATGTGTGCAAAAAGAATCAAGTGTGTGGGGTCTTAGTGGTCTCGTTCCAAGCTGTGTCATATTGACAAAGTATTGATCAAGGGGGCGTCAATGATGGACATTCTGACGCGGTTAGATTTATATAAAAAAATACATGATGTTAAGTCTTCCGACGATCGTGGGGACTATTATGCAAAAGCTAAGATTCAGTGGGCTATTGAGGCTGTATGAAAACTCAAAAATTTTTTCATGGAATATTAATCGTAATACGAGGGAATTTGCGATTAAAGGGTTATGGTTGATGCGGATATGGGTGGCATGACATCCCTGTGAGTTCAAAGATGAATTTCGTTGCTTTGTTTGCTAATCGGTTTGAGCCCGGTGATCTCCAACAGATGTGAAACTTAGACTATACCTTGTCCTAAATCGCGATTGTCTTTGTCAGTTGGACATGTTGGAGAGTCCTTGATCTCACGCGATGAAGTGCGTAATGCTGTGTGGGGCTGCGGTAGAGAATACATTCTCCTAGACCAAGGTTCATTTTGCGTTTTTTCAAACGTTGATCTGGGACACTTTAGGATCTGATTTTTTGTGCTGTTGTGGAAGGGTTTTTCGATCAGAGTTCATTTTCTAGAGATGCAACTCCTTTTCATTGCTTATTCCGAAAAACGCCCACTCCATGGGGATTTCCTAAGTTTCGTAAAATGATTATCGTCCAATTAGCTTGATCGGGGGTCTTTACAAGGTTGTCGACCAAAATTTAGCCACTCAACTTTGCGATCGATTATCTTCAGGTCTTATATCGGAGTGTTCTAACGGCGTTTTTCCTAATAGGCAATTTTTGATGGCCGTTTATCATAAACGGAATTGCCTTTCTTGTGCAAGCATACGAAACAACAAAGCCATGGTGTTTAACTAGTGATTTGCCAAGGCTTATGATTCGTGAAGGTGGATTTTTAGGAAGATGTACTTCGAGCGTTTTGGTTTCGGCTTTCCTATAATGGTGTCGTGGATTCGGGGTTGTTTACACTCTGGTATGGCTTCGGTCCTCCTTAAGGTAGTCCATGTCTGATTTCCAATTTAATTATGGGTTGAAGCAAGGAGATCCTTTGGCACCATTACTTTTTCATTCTTTATTTGGAGTCTCTTCAGTCTTTACGTTATCTAGCGCCATCGAGGGGGGGGATTTTTAAGGCATCAAATTTGGTTCGTCTCTTAATATTCCCATCTTTTTTAGCGGGATGATGCGGTTTTTATTGGTGAGTGGTTCTATTGATTAATCTATTTGGTATTACTCACTTCTTTCATTGTTTTTCTTTGTGTTCCGGCCTCTCGATCATCTTAGACAGGTCACCTTCTTGGAGTGCGGGACTCGACGTGAGTTGTTAATGCTGCGTTGATAATTTGGTTGTTCGACTATGAAAACCCCTTTTAAATTCACTTAAGGATGATGTGGAGGGTTAATAGCTCGAAGTTCAGGCATGGGACGCTACGATTGGGTAAAACTTAAGCTCGTCTATCTCATTGGAAACTTAAAACTTTATCTGTTGGAGGGATGGCTACTCTTTTAAAGCGTCGGTTTCTTGGGTCGACACTATTATATAATTATGTCCATCTTAAGGTTCCTAAGTCGGGATACAACGATGGAGTCCAATAGTAGAAATTTTTTCAATGGTGTTCAATGCGACGAAGAGGAAAATAGTGTGGATCGCAAATGGGCTTAAGGTTCTTGCGTCCAAGAAGTATGGAGGTTTAGGTGTCTCAATTTTTTAATGCTTTAAATGGGCGCTCCTTTTCAATGGGTTTGGATTTTCATTCATGGATCATTCATTGTGGTTTCGTCTCATCATCGGTCTTATGCATGCTCCTCATTAGATATAAATTATCTTCGTTTCGTTACTCGACTTGGAAATCCATTATTCGGGAGGTGCATATGCTTAAAGATCACGGTGTGGACCTGATTTCTCACTGTCATATTCGTGTGGGTAATGGTTTATGCACGCAATTTTGAATAGGAAGTGTGGATTGGGTAACACTATTCGTGTTATGTTTCACGAATTTATGTTCTTGGAAGATTAATTAAAGATTGTACGGTGCTGATAAACTGCAATTCTCGGTTACCTCTTCTCTTCGTCGTTCTGTTAGAGGAGGGGTTGAATCTTCTCAATTAGCTCTTCTTCAAACGTATATTGAAGGGACATTGTTGTCTAATATGGAGGATAGATGGGTGTGGGATTTAAATGGGGAAGGTGTTTTTCGGGTCAAAGATGTTCGCATTCTTCTTCGATGAAGTTTCTTTGGGCCGAAAAGCCCCTACTGCTACTCGATGGGGTTAAAATATATTCAATAAAAAATAAATGTTTTTGCTTGGAAGGTTTTCTGGATCGGTTGCCTACCGATCAATTTAACTCGTGGTGTCCTAGTTTCTGAGCTTTTAATGTGGTTTGCTCTCCTCTGCTCAGGAAAGATTCTGCACTTGTTCTTCGAGTTGCAGATTGGCTACGGATATCGTCAGGCTAGTATGCGCTGGTGAATTCTATCATGGACGCCCTTGGTATATGCTGATTTGGCTTACTAGGTTCAATTCCATCAGATTAAGCTCTAAAGTTAAAGATTTACTGGAAGGAGTGTCTTTTATATAATTGGTGGAGCGTATGGATGTTCGTAATCAGTTGCTGCTTTTGTCGAAAGCCCCTCGTAAAGATGTTATTTTTGACGATATGTTTTGCGCTCTTTCACTGTGCGTTCTAGATGTAATTGCAACTTTTTAGTGGGAGAGGTTGTTGCAACACCCCTATTTGATCTATTTGTAATTCTTTTTCTAGCATCTTGCTAGTTGGTTTTATAATAGTTGCCGTTCTAAAAAAAACATCATCGTTACCATTTTTTTTATTTGAACGGCAAATTGATATTATTAAAAAAACTAGCAAGGAGCTAGAAAATTACAAGGATATGGATTTAGCACATTTCATCCAGAAAAAACCAAATCATATTGTTTTTACCATTCTATAGGAACACCGAAGTAAAGGGAGTACGAATGCAATATCATCAAAAGAAGCTCCATACGTGGATGAGAAGATCCAAAACGCACTTGGTTGCGGATTTCCAAATCATCCACCCAACATAAACATAAAAGACCCCTTCTAAGCATTTCCTTTGAAGCTTTAGAAAATCGAGTCAGTTTTGAAACACGCAATCCATTTCGTAACAAGAAAAATATGGATATCAGTTTTCCCACCATCGCGCAATTTTACGCCATAAAGGTCGAGTAAATTACGAGTTGAAAAGATGGAGCATGATTCACGGCTAATACCACAATTTGGGCATTTAATAGAAGGAATACCAAGTCACAATCAGTAAAAGGGGTTCAGTCTCGTAGGGAGCTTATCCAAATAAACTTTCCACGCTAAAATATTTACCTTTATTAGAATCACTTTCACCCATCTAGTAACGTCACCAACAAAAGGTAAAAGAATATCATCAATAAATGTTCTAGCCGAGTTGAAACCGAAAACCGCAGAAGATCCAAAACGCCATGCCTATCGCTCATTGGAAGGAGATAAAAGATATCGACCCAAACAAGTTCAACTGATGTGAGCGCTCTTCTTTCCCCATCCACGGGGGTTTTACGAAAAGAAGCAACAAACGAAGCATCAATGAGTTTATCTGCAACCGTAATACCTTTTTTGAGCTCCAAGATATATAACGAGGAAAAGATCTGCTAATGGGGACATCATTTAATCAACAATCTTCCGAAAGAGGAGTGTTCGTCCATTTTCCCACTTTCTTTTTCAAAAGGCAGAATGTTACTTACTTGTGCGGACAAGAATATGAGCTCTTTCAAGATACAATTCCAAAGGGGGTAAACTAGACACCGAACCTGTGTGAACAAAAAGGGAGAACGTTGCCATATAAAACAGCAATAAGACGATGCCAAAGGGATGCATCTGCGAAGAATCTCCAAACCGCCACTTAAATATAAGGAGCTATTAAGCGCAAAGAAGCTGGGACACACCATAGCCCTCCTTTTTGTTTAGAAAGCCAAAATTTGTTCCAAAATAATCAGAGAGGTATCTCTTTTCTTTATATCGGTACTATTAAAAAAAATTTCTGCGAAGGGATTCCAAGTCACGAAGAACACCAAAGGACTTTATAAAGCGACATATGATAACGAGAGCAAGGAACGTAAGGACAGATAGATTAACGTATAGACGTCACCAACGAAAAGAGTCGTAATTTTCATTTTGATCATGTGTCTTAGAATCTTACCAATTATCTATCCAAGCCTTTATTCCTAGAAGGAGCCTCCAACCTTGACACCAGATAGAAGAGGAACGAAGGGCAGTTTTTGTCTGTTTTTGGTCATTTAAGCTCGTTTTTAGAGGTAAAAGATATGTGTAATTAAGCACTTATCAAGTTTACTCTTAAGAATATTGATTTGAAGACCCGAAGCCAAAAAGAAGCATTTGAGCATACGAACTATGGTAAGGATGTTTGCTCTATCCCATTTGCCAATGAAGACAGCGTCATCAGCATAGAAAAGATGAAATAACGTCAACGAATCATCAAATCGAATACCCTTAAAAAGATCAGCATTTATGATATTATTGAAAGAAAGATGCAAACTTTCCATAACTAAGATGAACAAATAAGGAGATAAGGGGTCTCCTTGCTTCAAACCCTTGTGGAACTTAAATTCAGCGGTCGGACTACCATTAACAAGAATAGATCCCATAGCCGACGAAAGACATCCTTGAATCCATCCTCTCCATTTAATGCCAAACCCAAAGTTTCTTAAAATAATATCTAAGAAGTCCCATCTCACAGAATCAAAAGCCTTTTCAAAATGAAAGGACCGTCAAGAATTTGACGGTTGGATACAAAAGCATATTGAACATCACTAATAAGCTCAGATATTACCATCTTAAGACGATTAGCCAAAATCTTAGAAACGATCTTGTAAAAACACCCAATGAGACTAATTGGCCTGTAATCTTTAACAAACTTCGCATCATGTTTCTTAGGGATTAGAGCAATGAAGGATGAATTACATCCAGGAGGGAACTTACTTGAGATGAAAAACTCACGGATCGTACTTAATATACTTAGGGCCCGTTTGATATCCGGGTATAAGTGGGTTTGGATTCATAGAATTTTCAATTCAATTGTTTGGTGAACGGTTTTCTTTTTGACATCATCTATAGAATCATAGATTTGATACCACCCAACACTACTTACTTTTCTTGAAAACAACCAATAGGAGATTAGTTTTAATTTTATTATTATTCTCAACTACACATTTATACATTATTTATTTTACCACTTTTAAAATAACTTATAACGAGGTCAACAGGTCCGTGCGATGCATACGGGACATTTAGGTGTTGCATGTGCGGTGTGTTTTTTGACATGTGTTTTTAAACGGTGGTTGATCATGGATTTGGAAGGTGATGTGGGCGATGTTCAAGTCGGGGTGTATTTAAATTAGATGTTTAAAAGGTTGGTCATTGTATTGGTTGCGCTTGATGCATGATGTAACTGGTCTAGCAAAAATCGTATTGTCGATACTCGTTTTGTAAGACTATTCTTTAGTAAACAAAGGAAAGATGCAAGCAGGATTATATGTTGTCCGCAAATAAAACGTGATTGCGGGACGGAGGTTACCAATAGACTTACAGTATTTTTGTCGGTCTATTGCATGTTTATCTGATGGGAGGTTATATATGGTCTGAGTTTGTGTAGCGGTAGGTTCAAACCCAACTGATTAGTGCGAGCGGTTTGTCGACTTTTATGTATGTAAGTTGGTAATGAAATACATAATTAAGATGAGGGTGTTCTTATGTTTAACCTACATAGGTGATGGGTTTAGTTTGTGCTATTTAGAAAGATGGAGGGTTTAGTTTGTAACTTGGTGAGAGTTGTAGGGTTTAGTTTGGGAGATATGCGTTCCCCCCATTCATACTCGATTTGACTGCCATTTAATTTTGCTCAGACTTGCCGCCTGAACTTCCATCATAATGATGGTTTCTTCCCACTCTCTACACCACCCAAACCCACTATATATAGTGGCATTTGGAAATTTCCCTATCATCCAACTCACACCCTCTCATCAATCAATCCGCATTCAACTATTATTCTTGATCTATTTCGATGGCAGGTTCGGGTCCAGCTAATGCTATATTTGCAATGCGTGCTATCGATGAAATAGCCGAATATTAGCGGGAGATCAGAAAACACAAAATACATGAAGGTGTTTTATCTCGCATGGGATAGTTGAAGGCCAAAGCGTTTAATGCAGGTCCAAAAACGCGAGGAAGCTCAAGCGGTGAGGAGTTCATTAGCACAGGTGAGGGCAATGGTTACGGAGATGGAAGCAGCGAATGATCTGGATGAATACTATGACAGTTTGAGGTGCTTGAGGGAGAGCTGGAGGATTGGGGAGGATAAGCTCAGGGGTTTGAATGAAAACCATTGCTAGCATGCTGAAGATAAGATACACCACACCTGAATCACAATTGGAGATCATGGATGCTGCAAACAATTCCCGACACTAAGGTCAAAGTGAAGCTTGTGTATGTATAAAGAGGAATAGGAAGTTTTTGGTCTGTGTTTTATTGTCTAATAATGTTATGTCCTTTTAGTTGTCCTGATTATTTGTGAAGTTAATCGCATATACCACTGTATGAACTAATGTTAGTCAAGTTGAGAGCGCGCGAGTCAGCGCAGAGAATAGATAATTATGTTTAATCTAAATAGATTAGTTGATGTTTGATTAATTTTTACAACGCGATTTAGTGATGTGTAATATCGATTATTTTCTGTCAATGAATGTTATGGCAGTAACATGAATTCGTGTTTGAACTGGTGCAGTTTCCCGTTAAAAGATTAGATTGATGGTAAGACGTTGATTTGGGGAAGATGCAAATAAGACATTTCAGTTGTGAATTGTTGGCTATTAATGGTGGAAGAAAGAAGTTGTAAAATAAATAACTGGCCAACATATAATTATTAGTGAATCTCCAGTAGCATTGAGTTTAGTATTAGATTACCTTTTTCATTTAGTTCATGTATAATATGTACTAGACCTTTATTATTGTCAAAAGGTATTAATATTATAGTTTTTCTCATTATTTGTTGTTGTCCATCGAGGTTGGTAATGGCTAATGTGTTAGTGTCAAGTTCTGTATTGTTTTGTGTATGATGTAAGATATAAATAAAACTATTTTGGAAAGTCAATGGTGGGTATGGCGCGATTCTTAAGGGTTCATGGTTTTATTTTATTTCGGTAATCATTGGTGCGTAAATATTCCTTGTTATTTGATGTAATGGTAACGTAAGGGGTCAGTAACATGTCGTTTTTTACGGTGTACAAGTTAATTTTCTCTTTTGTTTAAGTCGCGCAGTTGTAGTGTTGGTACATGATTTGCACACAATTGTTGCAGTGCAAACCTATTGCGAACCGTTGACATTTAGGCGAGGTGAGTCATCTCTCCCTTTATATGGGTATGTCATAATAAGAGTTGGTTTGTCTTTTAAATTGTAGTCGAACCATTTTTTAAAAATGTACATATAAGCAAATTTCCAAGGCAGGAGTATGGGTTGATGATGGACAGTTCACGTCGCCATACGTTTGTTTGTATTGATGTGTCGGTCATTAATATGCGCATGGTGTGTTGCCTGAAACTTCTGGGGGTAACCATTGCATAGTATACATGAACAATTGATGGCAGATAAGCAACTAAATAATCCACCATTCAATATTCTAACCATGAACCAGAAAATTCATAAGTTATCAACACTGCAGGAGTTATTGAAACACACACGTGTTTTGAGTTAATTACATTGATAGTTACGTCTTTTGAGTTTCCACTCAGAAGATTAAAGGCCCCTAAAGTTTCCTATTTATATGTAAGATGTTGTGCAGGGTATTGTATCACAAACCAACCAACATTAGTTTATTAGCCTTATTTGGTATACATGGGCCCTTTTTATATTAGATAAGTTGTCGGATGTTGCTGAGTCCCCTCGGTTGGCAGATAAGATAAAGTATGTGTTTGGTCGTTCGCGCGATGAAGATGAATCGTTTGCTAAGTTGATGCGTGACCTCTGTTTCGTACTTAGATCTCTTAGCAGCGCGCGCGAGCGTAGGTTGGTAAGCGGAACTCAGGGAGGCTGCGTTGGGGGAGCCGGAAGGTGGATGTGAAAACCGTTTGAGCATATGAAAGAAATTGTTGCTCGTGATGCGGTGACGCTTGGTGAGCTAGAGACACTATTGGCACGTGCTCAAGTTGGAGTCAGTCTGAAGCTGGTTTTGTGGCTGATATGGAAGAAAGGGAGTAGGCGTTCATAAAGGCTGGTGTTCCGTTTTAACTGTCATGAAGCTGAATGTCTATAATGGTTTAGGTTGAATAATGGTTGTGTTTGCGTGTTTGTCATTATGTAATAGCGTTTTTGGCTTACGAATAATAAGAACGCGATGTTGAGACATTTCATGCTAATGAATCATATAATGTTTAGTTAGTTTTTAATTGAATGCAGTATGCGGTTAACATTTTTTTGAGTTTTTTATTTTTTTTCAATAGTACTTTTTTCAATAGTACTAAGTGTTCTGGTCTATGTCAGGTTGTGTTTGAAGTGACACGTTTTGTTTATGTTTTACGAGGATCATTATGTGGGTCATTTCGATCTCTTGCTCCAAATAAAGGTGTGCATTATGTGGTAGGGGTATGCATGTTACCATATGGTTTAGTTTTGGTTAAGGATTTATCAATCTATTAGATTGAAGTATGGGTTCTGTTTGGATCAGGTCTGATAAGAATTCAGTGAGTATCCGTTTTCCAACGGGCATTACGTCTGTAAGGTTCTATGTTTCAGTGATCTATAAAATTGATATGTGCTCATTCTGCATCAGGCGATGTTTTTTTTAAGTTTCATGTTAGTTTATTTGGGTAGAAGTCATATGTCATTCACATGGTCCGGCTTGGCCTATTGACTAATTGTGTATGGTGATATGGTTGTATGGTGTGTGTCAATATGATTCATGAACTACTTAGGGTCGTTGGGATTCATGTAAATTGAACTTGGAATATGTTTTTATATGTACAGAGTGACCAAGAAGTTATGCGCCTATGTGTTAGTTACTTTTGGGCGTAGCGTGTCAAGATCGGCGTGGCATGCCTAAATAGCAGTTTCACATGTTTGGTCGGTAAACATGGATGACTTTTCACTCTGCACGGTTCTGGATGTACGGGAATGATCAACAAAGCTATATCATTGTTGTGCGTGCAGATTTAGTGTGATAGGCGGATCATCCATGAGGTATGTTTTGTCGTCAATCTTGTAGTCTATGAATTGTATCTAAAATCAGACTGAATGTATATCTTAAGTAATGCATACCATACCATACAATAATGAGGAACAAATACAATGCGCAAAGGTGGTTGTCTTATTTGTATGTGGGCCATGATTAAATGTGACCCAAACAAATGATGTACAAAACTAATGTCAGATTAGTGTAAGGTTAAGCCTGTTAGTGATTGCAACTCTACATGGTATGACAATATGCCGTCCGTAACTAAACATGGTACATTCGGCCTGAGGTTAAAAGGTGGTTGCAATAATAGAACAATAATTAAAATTAACTAAATATCATATCCATTCTCGGAAGGTACAAAAAAACTAACAACATAGGGTCGTGCCAGCATGACACACAAAATTTAGGTTAGGAACTAAACATCATGGCCAAGATGGTTGATGTAAACGTTTATACTGCCATCCAATAAGAGTCTCTGCATCTTAAGATAGGTTGCTGAATGTTTCCTAGAATACAATGTTTCATGTGTGATGCTTTAGTTGGCTATCCTCGTCTTCAATCATTAAGATTTTTAACCCGTCAGGGCTCGTGACTCTAGATAGTGTCACGTAAAGCTGACCATGACTGAATACGGGCGTCGACAGATAGAGCCTGGCATAATTAAGAGATTGGCCTTGGCTTTTGTTAATGGTCATTGCGTAGCATGGCTTCAGTGGGATCTGCCTTCGTTTCAATATGAATGGCCACTTTGTTTGCGTCGATGACAGCACGATTCTGTGTATGACGACAATGTCCCCTATATGCGAGCCAGTAAGGATCTTGGCCCGAACAATAAACTGGCAGAGTTCGGTGATGATGAGCCTAGTGTCCCCTATTGCATAGGCTCATGGCTGGATTCAGATTTCGTATGAGCATCACGGGGAGTTCCCTCTTCAAGCAAAGGGCATGTGGGGGCAATCCTGGGAAATTCAGCGTGTTTAAAAACTTGACCGGGTACAGATGATGTTGATAGCGGTGTCTGTTGATGCCTTACATATTTCATCAGCACTGTGGTAGGTCACTGACGCTCCACCCAATTTCTTGAACATGAACTCATTTATTGCATATGCATCGTCATTCCTAGGTGTTAGTATCGCCCTTTCTTTGAGATATGATTCATCAGATTGCCTTGTAATAAAGTCGGGGTATGTCTCAAGGACAATCTGCTCTATGGGATTTCTCCACGTTCGAATGAGAAACTCTTCCGGGATCTCAATCCATGTTGGTTCATCCTCTGTTTCCTTCTTCTTGGCCGGTAATCGGCCGTCACCAACAGCCAACACCCATTTATTGAAGTCTTGTTTTCGTGTATCGATATCTTCGTTGTCAGTATACTCATTGACTCGCATGTTGCGTCTAAGTGTAAAAACGGTGCAACACTTCCACAGCTCTGATCGGTTAATGCAAGACTGCACTATCTGTTGAAAGTCACCTCCCAGCAAGACCGTCATTCCTCCAAATATACGACTCCTTTTTTTCGGGCTTGTGTATCCCAATATATCTCTCAATGTCTTGTCTAGTGCCTCAAAGGCGTATCGTCGCGTCATTGGCGCCTCATCCCAAATCACCAGTTTAACTTGTTGCATTAGTTCTGCCAAGTGGGTGTTTTGTTTAATACTACACGTGTTGTTCTCCACCAGCTCTAACGGGATGACAAATTTGTTGTGGGCTGTCCGGCCGCCAGGCAGGAGTAACGATGCAATGCCTAATTCATCAAAAGTCAGATTGTTAAAGAATCGTAATGTATGATTAAACCGAACAATAATTAGGTGTAAAAGGACGTGCCTGAGGATGCCACAGCAAGCACGATCTTCTGGGGTGATCGTAACCTCGCGATTATAGTCCTGTATAAGAATGTTTTCCCGGTACCCCCAGATCCATAGACAAAGTAAATATGGCCGCTCTTACTATACACAGATTCGATCACCTTGTCGTATACCATATGTTGCTCCGGATTTAACAACGAATGAAGTTGCGCATGTTCAGCCCTACTTTTATTCACATCAAATTCGAGCACTTCCCGGATCAACTGGTTGTCCAGGTTTGTTAGTAATCGTGGATTTGGGTACGACAGGTCTTGAAATTCTGCCAAGGATCTTCCATGCCTATTTAGTAGTTTTTGGATTTCTAAAAGACAATAATTCCTAATATGTTCATCCGTCAGTTGCAAGGCTGGATACATGTAGAGTATCCTTTTTTATGCAATGTGTCTTCCAATAAAGTGGTCCAGTTCTCTTCCCATAATTGCAGCGGTCGAATCACATCACAAAACAGTAAGATCGTTACGAATAAGTCCCGCAATTATGGCCCCATTGCCCAGAACTTTGCTTCCGATATTGCGTGTGACCACTCCTTGTCATCATTTAGTAGGCCATACGTAAAGCACGCCACTTTAACTTTTGCATAAGTTTGTTTGTTAACCGTCATCAGCTTTTCAAATGATTGAGCTCCTCTTACAACATTCAACAGCATTCTAAGATAATAGCGTTCCCCGGAGGCAGGGGACGAATACACAATCCTGACTATGCATTTTTTCTGTTTCATTGGCCTCCAAATCTTATGTTGTGCATGCCACACATAGTGTTGTGGTATTTCAACGTACGTATAGCCTCTTGCGGCTGGATCCCTCTTGTTTAATTCAAACCAATCGGTGAATATTGTAATGTTAATTCCTTCCTTCTCCATAAAGGTGGGCAAATCTTTAGAATCGCGCAATGTGACTGCATTCTGATTCGGCAGGTGGTAATTCAGCTGCATGACGGTTGGGTATGAGTAATGGATATCAAATGAAAAGAGCCGCCATACTGCCTCACACGGAGTTATAAACTGACAGTTTAGATAGTTTTTAATTTCGTCCACTTGGGAAATTTATACGGATGCCCCATCGGCCCCGGTTGTAACGTTCTCCTGTATAACAATAGCAGCTCTATCCGGCCCCTTGTTTAAGTACTTGAATAAGTACTTAATTGCTTTAGATCGATTGCACCATTCAACGTTTATGTGTGCCAGATATTTCAGCAACAAATACCAATTGCAAGGGACAGCATGCTGGTTATTATAAGTGAACTTACCTTTCTTGGCAATTACTTTGTTATTTCGACCACGATAAATAGGATACCCATCTTCATCAATCATCGTCTCCTCCAAGAACACCTTAGGGTAATGTTTCGAGCATTTTCCCTCTATAGTACATGGGGCATATTTCGCGTCTTTGCCGTAAGGCCCGTGCAACATAAATTCAGACACTACTTTATACCCGTCTGGATCTTTGGTTGGAGATGGGAGTTCTGCTGCGATTATATCGTTTATTTCATCAGGGGTCATGCACTTAAAGCGTTCCTCCAACCATAACAGGATATGTGCATGGGGCAACCCTCATTTTTGGAACTCTATCACATACACAACTGCAATGGGATATAAATAAGTTACTTCGTGGCATTCAATACTTTTTATAATGAATGATCATGAAAGTTTATAATGAGAGATGTATTACCTGCGCATCAACCTCCAAATACATGCCTTTTAGTAAGGTCATCCATCAGTTTTGTTAGTTTCATTTTGAAGACTCGGGTTCCTATCTCTGGCCGATCATGCGATTTCTGTCCAGGTATATGAGCTAACATATCGGAGATTTCAACCCATTTTAGGTTGGAGGTGAACATGATGAACAGGTTCGGATTGCCATATGCTTGACATAGAGCCATTGCATCTTGATAGTTATGCATCATGTATCGTGGGCTGCCTATAAAACTTTGGGGCAAAACTATTTTTTTCTTGAGCCCGGCTGCACTCGTATCGCCTCGTCTTACAGCATCACACATGTTGTGATACATATCTACGCGTAATGTGTCTTGGTTATTTCGCGTCCATTTTAGTCTCTGCTCCTCAACAGTCGTGAAGGCGTCAACTAAATATTGCTGAAACAGCCGCCCTTCTCACAACAACGTAGTGCCCTGGTTAGGCCGATGTTGAATTATGTAAGCGTAATATTCTTTCATTGTCACATATCCACGTTTTGTTTTTCGGGTACCTGCGTTTATGTATTATTCTATGTTTTCATGGAACCCGTCCTCTCCATACGGAAACAATAGAGGGTATTACAATGCCATGTAGCTTGGGTGAAGTTCTGATATTCGTTGCGGGCCTTCATTGTTTTTGTTTACCACTATGTCTCTCGAAGGAATACCGTCGCCAAAATCATTTACAACCATGGCTGCAACTTCAGACATCGTAAGTACGTTGTATTGTCTAGACGTTGTTCTTTCACTTATTAACCTAAGGCTAAAGTCTTGAGAGCCATGTGACCGGCACCACTCCTTTACCATTCGGAAGGACTGTGCAAGTACGTTTGATCGATCCAGCATCTGGATCAGCCCAGAGACTGTGTTTTCATCAACCTTTTCAGTCGTCTCTTTCTCCATCAAAGCCGACATCCTATTCCTGATTTCGTTCTGTATATCGAAGAAGTATAGTTGTGCATATCTCGGGGGGACTCCTTCTGTGGGCAGCAAAGAACCCATACGATGGTAGTTTTGGCTGTTGATTCAAAACGTATATGGCGCCCTACCTGAATTAATTGAATGGTCTATATTGGCGCCGAAAGAGGTAAAACAAAACATGTTGTTGTACACCCTGATTGGTTCCCTTAAATTTGAGGTTATAAGGATAGTATAGTCGAGTAGTTTCTTTAACGGAGGGGATGTGTCATTGAATTAAGAGAGGCGTGGTTTACTTTCTTGACAGCATAGAGAGAATGTTGGATGCGCAGCCCATTTTGCCTTGTCTATTCTTTTGGCATACCACATGGTGGCATCACACTTGGAGCACTGGTAGGACAGAGGGCCTAGGTTATGGCATGTGGGAGGTTCACCTGCATGAGAAAGAATTGAAGATGCAATAACCATGATCATAAGGTGACATACAAAGATAACTTGATTTAAATTAGGCAAGCATGTTTGGGACACTGTTGTGGAAGATTACATGCCGAGGTTAAGACTGCACGTTTAGGGGGCTTTACAACTACACAAATATGAAATGGGCGTGAGTCATAGATGGCGTGTGTAGGAGTCTTTCACAACGGCACAATTTACAAAACTAAAGGAATCGTATCTTTACAAAATCAAGTATTTGAATATCAGTTTGCAAAACAAATACCTCGGGGTCTTTTGCTGGCACGGGTGTGTGCGTACCGTGAAGTTGATGCTGGCCCATTATCTTTTAATGTGCATGAAATTTTTAGCATATCTTGATAGGTCTGACCTTTGCAATACCGGTCCAGTACTTATTCGATCGGGAATATCCTATGTGTGAGTCTTTACCTGAAATGGGTGTGGGTAAATCCGACAGTTTTAGACCACAATATCTGTGGACTATTCCATCTTGACCAACGGTTGTTTTAGAGGCGATCAACACAGTCTTGTGAAGCATCGTCGACAGCGATGATTTCATCATAGGGTCATTCGAGGAGCCTGCAAAGAGAGACACAAATACTTATAAGGATACATACAATGCGAAGTCATTAATAGTAACACAACCATACCTCCAGTCATTCCTGAGTGTGGATTGGGTATAAACTTCACTAAACATGAGGATAAGGGGGCTCATATTATAACCTAAGAAGATATAGAAGATAGCCATTTAATATACAGTCTCCTGGATTTCCATGTAGTAA
>BQNB010029572.1:40651-51308 GCA_026074375.1 Tanacetum coccineum | reverse complement strand
GATAATACCTCAATTGAGAATATTATATTTTGGTATTTTTACCAATTTGTGAATTTTATTTCTTTTTATGGATAATGTTTTATATTTTTTTTTTTTTTTAGATGATAATTATACTAGTAAAAGAAAATGAAAAATATTTTTGTACTTTTTATGTTTTTATAGAAGAAAATATTCACATATGTAAATAAAAATTTCCAAACGTAACGAAATTCGTTTCAAAGCCTCCCCGGCAGCGGCGCCAAAATTTGACTCGCGCAAACTCACCCCTTAAAACCTATCTATATATGATATAAATACACCAAGGGACGAAACCACGCGAGAGCAAGAAAACCGGAAGCAGTATAGAGTGTTCCCGGGTCGTTATGTCCCAACGAGGCTAGAATGGAAAATCGAGAGACGATTGATGATTTGTGTTTGAATGTCACAAGGAATGATTTGGCACTAAAACTGACGAAAATAAGCAAGAGCACATAAAAACAAGCAAAGAAAATAAGCTGGAACAAGAATAAAAACTAGGAATGACAAAAACACTTTAAAACTTTAAACTAAGGCACAAATAAGCTCAAATAAACTTAAGAAAAATCAAATGAGCTAACCTAACTCTAAATAAGCAAATACAAAAAGCAATTAAGCTAAATTAAACAAGATAAACACAACAGTACTAACAGTTTTAACTACCAGTACTAACTTGGAGTTAGTACTGCTAGGCTAAAGTTAGTACTGTTAGCTTAAGGTTAGTACTGCTAGGCTAACAAGACTTAAAGAATTAATAAATAAGCAAACAAGCTAAAACAGAAGTTCACCTAACCTTAATAAGCACTTAGTAATTGGAATAAGCAACTAGAATAAACTAAAATGATAAATAAGCTAGAAAACTAAAACTGATAAACTCTTAAAATTATTTTGAAAAGGGCAAATAAGTTCTACTGAAGACAGTAAATTAAAATAGGCTTAATCTACTTTAAAAAGCTAAAGAAATCTTAAATAAGTTGAAATAATAAGCTGATAAGCTAAAATGGCCCACCAGTACTAACAGTTTTAACTAACAGTACTAACTTGGAGTTAGTACTGCTAGCTGAGTTAGTACTGCTACCTTTGAAATCCAAGAAAATGAACTAGCAGTACTAACTTGGAGTTAGTACTGGTAGCTTTAAGTTAATACTGCTCCAAAAGTGAACTAGCAGTATTAACTTATAACTAACAGTTTTAACAAGTGAACTATCAGTACTAAGTAAGAAAGTAATACAAACACTTTTCAACTAGCAAATAAGCAAAATAAGCACTTAAAACAGTTCTGCAGAAAATAAGAACAATAAGAAAAAGAAAAACTTACAACACCCTTGCTCAAAACAGGGTTAAACAGAGAATCTACAAGCTCTAGCTTGTATAAAACAAGCTAGTGAGAGTCCATAAGCCCATCCAGAACTGGCTTATCATCCATAACATAAGCTGTGGTATATTTGAGAGTGATATTTGTGATTTTCTCTTAACTACTTAACCTTTTATTTTTACTTAATGAAAACAGCTTATGAGTAAGCTGTGGTGAGAGCTTTTTGAACACAAAACAATATGATTAAGAAACTTAACACTGGTATTGTAAATTGACTTTAAAAACTTCAAACTTGCATTAAAACTTGAAAGTGTTACAAAACTGAAAGTAAAAGCTGTAAATGACTTAAAATAAACTAAGTTATATTAAAAATTAAAACTGGTTGCCTCAAAGGCTTACAAAAGGCTCTTATTTATAGCCGAAGTCTTCATCTTGCAGCTTGTGCTTCTTTGTAGAGATAAAAACAAAGTGTGCTTGTTGTGTGAGACAAGTCTAAAGCAAATCCCAGCCTTTAATTTTATTTGTGCTTCTTTGGAGAGCAATCTCAGCCATTGAAGATACTTGGGAAAGGTGAGGGATTGCCAACATGGCTTTTATACAACTGGGATGGGTTAGTAGGGTGGATGAAATGATTTTGGCTAGGGAGAGAAGTGGTTTTGCAGGGAAGAAAGTATGGGACGACATACCAGTTGTTCCTGGGTTTGTTGGGCGGGAAAGAAGACTTTTTGGGGAGTAGGCAGAAATGGTCCCCTTAAGTTATATAACTTAAATGCAATCTCTACCTTCTTTGCAATTTTAACCCTTGTCTTTCTCTTTTGCAATACAACTTGAGGTTTTGGCAGTTTTGGCCCCTCAAGTTGTATTTTCTTGCTTTGCTGACTTTTGACTTTGCCCTTTTCTACTCCGTGCTTGGAATTGCTTGCTTTTGGCTTTCTTTTTGTCCTTTTCTTGAATATCCGTTCCTGCACAATACAAATACAAACATACAAATACAATGTATTTTTGGTACGTTTTTAGTCATTTAAGTTCGCTTAATATGAAAAATGGTATGTGTAATTAAACACATATCACGGCTCTTGTGCACTCTTTCTATTCTCGTGTTCGTGTTTGTCCGGTTTTGACCGTTTTCTTGTGATTTTTGCAATATCCGTACCTACACATCCACAAACAACAAAATACACAAATACAAGCATATTTTTGCACATTTTGATCATTTTAAGGCCATTTTTGATTTAGAAAGGATATGTGATTTTTTACATATCACCTACTCGTGAGTGCACTTACACTGACTTTCTCAAATGTCAACCCATGAACTTCAAGGGTAGTTGTTGGTCTAACTCAATGGTTTGAAAGAATGCAGACTGTCTTCAATATCAGTAACTATGCAGTCGAGATCCAAGTTAAGTTTGTTACTTGCACCCTTCATGGTGTTGCCTTAACATGGTGGAAATCCTATGTCAAGACAGTTGGTCATGATGCCGCTTACGGTGTGCCTTGGAGCACACTTATGAAGATGATGACTGCTAAGTACTGCCCTCGAAATGAGATCAATAAATTAGAGATGGAGTTCTAGGAGTTGAAGGTGATGGGTACTGACTTGGCAAGTTATACCCAATGCTTTTAGGAGTTAGCTTTGATGTGCGGGAGGATGTTTCCTGAAGAGTTCGATAAGATTGAAAGGTATGTCGGTGGTCTTCCCGACATGATACATCGGAGTGTAATGGCATCTAGGCAGAAGATAATGCAGGATGCAATTGAGTTTACAACTGAGCTGATGTATAAGAAAATCTATACTTTGGCTGAACGCCAAGCTGAAAACAAGAGGAAATCTAATAACAACAACCAAGCTCAACAACAACTTACCAAGAGGCAGAATGTGGCTCAAGCTTACGCCGCTAGGACTGGTGAAAGGAAGGAGTATGCTGGAACTCTTCCATTGTGCAACAAATGCAAGTTTCACCATAATGGCCCGTACACTGCAAAGTGCGCGAAATGCAAGAAAATTGGCCATTTAACAAGGGATTGCTGGAATCCTACTGCTACTAGCAATCAAGGATCATCACTTGCTATGAATGTGGGAATCAAGGGCACTACAAAAGTGATTGCCCAGAATTGAAGAATCAAAACCATGGAAACAAAGCTGAAGGTATTGAAGCACGTGGAATGGTGTATGCCTTAGGAAGATGAGAAACCAATCAAGACCCTAACAACATTAAAGATGAGATCGAAGCTTAAAAGAGAAAATTGTCTCGCTTTTCCTAGTAAACCCTAAGTTGGAACTATCTTAGACTTTATCTCCTTAGGAGTTCTCGTTGTATTTCTCTTAAATTTCCGTTGTACAGAATGATTTCAAGTATCTATCAAACTAACGTATTATGAAAACGTCAATTCTACTTTAACTCTCTATATTGTTTTTACAAATCACTCCTACAACTATTATGAAATTATAACATAATTTTAACGAAATCTTAAAAAGCAAAAATTTTGTATACGTATCCATAAAATATGTCTGTCATGAGAAATTAAATTAGTAAGCATAGTGACTAAGTAAACCTTGACACCACCCTACCACATGGAGTTTGCATCATCTTACCACCCAATCCTATGTCAAAAAGTCAAGACGCATCCCTAGTCACCCTAAGACAATCCACCAATAAATTTACTCGCCATTAAGGAATGTACCAAATCACCCCTTTTAACGTCTACATAATACTATAGAGTTTAGTGGTTAAGACACCATTTGGGTGATTGTTGACCGACTTACGAAGTCTGTAATCTTCTTACCAGTGAGGGAAAGTGATCCCATAGAGAAATTAGAGATAATGTACCTAAAGGAGGTAGTCACCAGGCATGGAATACCCGTCTCAATCATTTGTGATCATGATGGTAGATTCACATCAAATTTCTAGAGGTCACTTTAGAAGGCTTTGGGTACTAGCTTGGATATGAGTACTGCCTATCATCCAAAGACTGACGGGCAAAGCGAGAGGACTATTTAAACTCTTAAGGATATGCTACGTGCTTGTGTGATCGACTTTGGAAATGGTTGGGTGATTGTCAGTTTTACGTACATATAAAATATATAATAAAAATACTACTTAGGTAAATTTCAACTATTCACCTTTACCCAAGGTAAAAAGTTAAGACTTACAAAAATAATATATAATATATATAATATACGTAGGTTTAATCGGGTAAATATGATCACCCAGGTCGTTTCCCCAACGACTAGTGAAATTGAAACTACGTTTTAAGTTCGGATCCTGATTTAAATGGAGCAAAGATATTTGATTTGGAAAGATTTAAAATAAACAATTAAATGATTATGGAAACGCAACTATTGACTGAGGACTTACCCCGACAACAAACTAAGTCTATTTTTGGCTTAAAAAGAAGTTGAAATTAAAATTGCTTTTCAGCAAAAACTTAAAAGAGCAAAGTTGTAAAGGAAGCTAGGGAGAACAACTTTAACAAAAGCACTATGGTCTGAAACTCAAAGATAAGCTCTAAAAGAGCTTCTCAATAAGCTGTTACAGAAACTAGGGGTTTGGGCTTAGTTTTACTAAAACAGCTATAATAAGCTCAAATTAGGCTTAAAACTAAAAAGGAAAAGTGATCTAACTAGCTTATGATGTGCTTAATCTAAAAATGCAAAGAAAACTAAGCTAGAAGTGCTTTTAAACTACTGAAATTAAGCATGAAACAAGCAAACTCAGGAAATAAGCAAAGTAACACAAACTCCAAATAGACTAGAAAACTTAATAAGCTAAACTAGACTTTAAAACTTTAAAAACTTATTAATCTACTTATTATCCATCTAAATAAGCTATAAAACCTAGACTTAAAAGCTTGATTTAACAAATTAAAATCCTAAAGATTCTAAGTACTGTTTTTGGAATTTTAAGGTTTTTTATGACTTTTGACAGCAAAATAAGCTAAGACAATAAGCTAGAAAACAAAATTAAAGACTTAAACTATATTAAGCTATATTAAAACTTAACTCCTACTGAATTTGGTAAGCTAAACCTTAAAATTATCTATCCAAATTAAGCTAGGAACACAGCAGTACTAACTGAGGTTAGTACTGCTAGTGTAAAAGTTCAGCAGTTCTTTCAAGTGAAAGCACTGCTGATGCAATTTGACTTTTGATAACAGAATAAGCAATGAAATAAGCTAGAAAATGAAAACTAAAATTAAATTTATAATAAGCTATAACTAAACTTAATCCTACTGATTTTGGCAAGCTAAAATCTAAGCTAACAGTACAAACTTATGGTTAGTACTAGTAGTGAAAAGGTTCAGCAGTACTAACTTATGTTAGTACTGCTAGTGCAATTCTAGAGTGCACTAAACCAAACACCCCTTTTAGACTATGACAGATTTAAGAAAAACTTTTTAAGAGGAATCTAATGAACAAATACTAAATACCAGATAAAAACTAGCTTAAAACAAACTTAGCAATCATGATTAAATAACTGAATAAGTAAAATTCTTAAGAACTTAACTAATTAAACTAATATTTTTGGATTTTATGAGTTTTTATGACAGAAATTAGTAACTAATGATCTATAACTATTTAAGCAAAAATAGATGAGGACATATAACTAATAAGCACTAGTAAAGATATTTAAACACTAATAAGCTAAGAGAATAAGCAAATAAGCAATATTAAGCATATAAGCCATAACTAAGCAATTTAAATTGAAATTAAAGAAGAATGAAAAGAGAAACTTACTTGATCCTTTAGCTAAACAAAAGGAACCAATAATGGCAGCTACAAGCTCCCTAGCTTATTAGATAAGCTAGAGTAAAGTCCTTGGGATCTCTTCCAAGTTAAGATCCCCTTCCAAAAAGCTCATATCCAATGAGATCCATGAAAGATTGTAAGTTTAAACTGATTTAAGGTTTAAGTAAGATTAATTCTGAATTCAATAAGCTCTATTTCAGCTTATAGACTGAAAGAGCTTTAAAAGAGCTTATTAGCTTATTGAGACAATATGGCTTATTAAGAGAGCTTAAAGGTTGAAAATAAAAAGAGCTTATGACAAATAAAAACTGAAATTCATTAATTGAAAACTGAATTACATTACTAGAAAAAGAGATTACAAAAACATTTAAGTAAAATTACGAAATTAAGCTAAACTAAAAATTACTAAAAAAAACTAGATATCGTGTGTGTGAGAGGAGAGGCCTTTTTATAGGCGCTGAAAGAAGCTTCTAGGATCTCTAGCCCTGCTCTCCAATCTTTCAATCTTGGCCAATCATTTCTTCAATCATTCAAGCATCAATTGTGGCCGTTTGATCAAGCTGTGGACACCTGAAGATTGCCAACGTGTCATTCCATTGATGTGACGTTTGTGCTTCTTTTGTGAGTGTTTTAGCACAAAAACCCACATAAATTTGTGCTTTCACCATTGTTGACGTGGCCTTTGAGTGAGAGAAGGTTAAGTAATCCTTTGATAAAGACTGATTTGTCCCTTCATTTGTGTTAGAGAGCTCATGAATTGACCTAAGCACCCTTTAATTTGGAAAACCCCTTTGATTTACCCTGGATGGTGAAACGGGGAAGAAAGGTGAATAGTAACACCTTTGGCGCCCTTATTTCGACAGTTAAAACTGTTGGAGTTTGGGGAGTTTGCACAAGTGGTCCTTCTCTTTCTTTCCTCTCTTTCTAGTTATAAATAACTTTCGAAAATAGCAAAACTAGCCCTTGTGGATGTTATAAAAGGAAGATGGGCTTTGTTGACTTTTATTGACCATAGATTGACTGGATTTGACTGAGGCTTGACTTTCCTGGCTTTGCTTCCGGCTTTTGTACTCTTCTGATTCTCGTGTCCGTGCTTGCTCGATTTTGACTGTTTTCTTGTGATTTTTGACTTATTCATACCTGCATACACAAAACACAAATACAAGCACATTTTTGCTATTTTTGGTCTGTTTTGGGTTTAATTGGGTTATTTTAAGTATAAATAGATATGTGTATTCTACACTTATCACTCACCAGGTTTGAACATGAGAACTTTGGATGCAGCCACCATGTGTGCAGAATCTTGATCCATATCATTTAGCAAAAATAGGTTCTGCTAATTCACAGCTTCTTAACAAGCTCTGATACCACTTGTTGATCCCACTTTAAGAGATCGAATTCCTTAAGCTTGTTTAATGTTTAGTTATATTAGATAAATCTAAGACAACTATAGTAGAAACTGTGTTTGAATGTATTAAAGATTATGCGGAATCTAATCTTTAATATTAAAAAGAACTATCAATAAAACAGTAATTTAATGAACATACAATTCAACAAATAAGCTCCAATATTATTAATGATAATAATACGATTACTCTCAAAGTATTAGGGTTACAAAGACCTTGAAGCTATCAAAAGATTGATAAAAGATTAATAAAAGATATATCAAACTCTATGCCCTAGGACCTCCTTTTATACACCAAGGATCCCTAGTCGGCTTACAATACTTTCCTAAGTATCCATAATCTTTTCTATAAACAAATAACTTAATACATATCATATAAGCATTATTAACAACAAACAGTACTAACTTATTAACCTCAGCAGCATTAACTTATCTCTAAGCAGTCTTAACCTTAAGTAGTACTAATATTCACTAGCAGTAGTAACTTTGTACTAGCAGTAGTAAACACTTAGCATATTTTCTTTAAAGTTCATGAGCAGCATTAACACAAACATGAGCAACAGTAATTCAAACAAAATCAAGAAGACTTTTAATCTTAACATCCCTTCCTCTCAAGTCCTCAAAAGACCTCCTCTAAACCTAAAGGGAGCTAGTAAAGAACAAATATAACACCCCGTGTTTTTAAGTCATTGACGACGTCGATAAATCTACTATTTATTTTTAGTGTCGTACGCGTTTGCTTGTAATTTCATGTATTAAGTAATTATTTTGAGAATAATTATTAACTTTGCACAAGTTATTTTTTTGGGATACGAAAAACATTTACGTTTTGCGATAAATGACAATTAGGTATTCCCAGAACCGTAAAACTTAATCTACGCTTCAACGAATACCTATGTTTATATATAATGCTAAAAATTTTATAAAACTTTAGCTACACTAGACACTTGAGCCGAAATTTCAAGGGATTTCACAAACAATTACACACTTGATTAATAAAATCTACACTTTACATATATTACTTCAACTTTTATTCAATGCAAGTAACACTTCGAATTTTATTTACCAAGATAGAAAAGAAGCTAGAAAACACAAAGCCTAGAAATCATGGGATAATCTACACCTTAAGAGACCTATAAGCCAACAATCCTTATAATTTCTGTGTGGACAATTGGCGTGTTTCAGCCAGACGCTAAACCTTTGCTTGTATTATTACTTATTATTATGACTGCGCGCAAGTGGGAGCCGTTGAGTATGCTCGGTCATAATGAATAATTATATGTCTGAAACACATGTGAGCCATGGGGATCACACACATTTACACATGTAGGTGTCACTTTGTATAATCTTTTATTGTAAGTTACGGTATAATCAATAACCTAACGTATAATGCAGGATCAATATCGGGCCTCTAATGACTAAGTAAATGACTTAGTTTATTGGACTTGGAAAATAAATGGAAAGGCCATTTAGCCCATAAGAGGGGCCGACCATATGGTGTAGAGAGGGGGTAAGATTTGTTTTGGTTTCAGTCAAATATATAGGGATAATCTCCTCATTATTTGATAATAACTTACCAAAAGTTCTCCTCCTTCATCTCCTTGAAAATACACGGCACAAAAACAAACTCCATCTAGGGTTTTTGTTTTTCTTGATCTATTACTTTGAATCATGTTTATTCAAAGTGTATTCCAAGGTTACGGGTTTAAGGACTAGCATCCAAGAGGTATACGGTGAAGTGTAGTGTGGATATTCATAGAGGTTATCTACTTTGGTCACTTAGTTTCTTAGATAGATCATGTATAAGAGAAGGTTGTTCTTTGATTCTACCGATCACACCAAAAGGTATCACTCTTTTTGTATTTATTTTGATTGATCATATGACTCTATGGATCCATTGATAAGTGCATGTTTCGCTGTGTTTATATTTTTTTATATGATATTCATTTAATTCAGCACCTATACCAAAAACCTTCATACCAAATCATACACCTAGTACTCTTTATAAGACACACACTCATAACCTCAAACTCTCATTTCCTTGTTGATAGATAACTCAAATGTCTATCTCCTCAAATGATTCCACACCAACAATCAAAAGGAAAATCATCCAAGAACATCTCTCAAAACAAATTAACCCAAATGTTATTCCACCCGAAGTCTTGAAATCAAGACACGCCTATTTTCATCTCATGACATGTCAAGGTTGTAGTAACTCTCAATTTGAAATTGGGTCACTATTACGTGAAATACATCTCATGTTTGAATACATCCAAGAACATATTCCACAAAATGAGGAATCCTCTCTACATAAAAAATTCGATCACTTGATCCCAAACACCAATCACAACCCCCATCTACTCTCGTGTAGATGTTGTAACAACAAAGTTGAACAACTACAACGCCTACAAGAAGGTGTTCATTTCATTTGCTCCTACATCCAACACCACCTTGGATCTTCATTTAACCCACCATACTTTTCGCACTAAATCTACTTTTATGGTTCCTCAATCCTTCGGATTATATGAGAGACAAGATCTTATCCCAAGATTTAAGATTTCTAGTTATTTTCTTTTCTAGTTTATTTTTATTATCTTTTGGGCTTTAGAGCCAAATTTTAAGTTAATTTCCCTTATAATGGATTTAACATTATTGAAATTGTTGTGGTGATACTTGATTGCTTATTTTGATATATATGCTTGTCTACTAACTTTGTTTTGTAGCACGCATCCATAGCTCGATTTCTTGGTACCCCAAGTATGGGGGAGCATACATCAAGGGTTAGCACTTGCAATATGGTCTTTATTTTTTTTACTTTGCATTCGTCACCAAGTCACTTAGCATTCATCAAAACAAGAATTGCAAGGATCGCCTCTACGACATTTATGCTTCGACAAAAAGGGGGAGAAGATATGTTGTAGGATCCCGATAACACTTCACTTCATATAATCAAACTAGAAATGAGAAAGAAAGTGAGTTGTTTAGAGAGAGAAAGAGGAGAGAGAAATGAGAGAGAAATGAGAAATGGAATATTTAGAAAATGAAACAACTAGCTTTTTCTAAATAAGAAAAAGCTTATATACCCCGTCACGCAAAAGGTACGCGCGGGATATTTAACTAGGACCCAGGCTCGGGTTTTGCTTGGGATTAAACCCGAAACATATACAATATTAGA
>BQNB010029572.1:0-35337 GCA_026074375.1 Tanacetum coccineum | reverse complement strand
CATATCTATATTACATTATAAAACATTTGGGATACTTTCATATTTAGAAAGTCTGAAAATTCAGGCTTTTCCTTTTCTTTATATGAAAATATCCTTTTTTTTACAACAAACACATTCATCTCATTTTATGTAACAACAATTTTTTGTTATGTGCAATCTTGATCATCCATTTTATTTCAGGGAAATACATCTTAAAGTGACATGTGTTCATATTAATTAAAAAATCACATTTATTTTTAAATTGAAATATCTTTTTATCTATTTATTTTTTTTATGATTTAATTTCATCATATTTTTTAAAATTTTGTGCTTTTTAATTCAATATCCATTTTGATATATTTTAATATTTTTAGTTTTTTATATTTTTAATGCCTTCGAAACCGCTGTTTTACGCGGGTAACATGCTAGTAAAATAAGAAAGAAAAAGAAATACCAAATTCATAAAAGAACTCAAAAACGCAATATTCTTAAATTTAATTAAAAGGCAGGAACTCGATATTAATGCATTTAATGCAAACAACTTGGGTCAACTTGCCGACCCACCGGAACCCGCTGGCCCGCTGGGTAATGCAACTCGACCCGAACCGGTGCGGTATATACTTTTTTAAATCCATCTCTTTCGATACATCTCTCTCTCACTTCCACTTGTTCTTTCACCGCCCCGTTATTTCTTTCACACCCTCTTCTTCCATCGCCCCGATCTGACTTTCATTTACGTCTCTTGCTTTCTCTCTCTATAAACAGTCAGATCAAAAATCCAAAAATACATATTAAGATAGGGGGTAGCAACAGTATTGCAAAATAAAATTATTAAAATACATGCATCGGGCTCTAATTTGTAAGTATCGATCTTTTAGCATTTACATATATGGATGTTGATTTGGGTATGGTTTGATTTGAGGAGTAAATAGGATTATGATATGTGCAAAAAAAAATTAATGTTTGACATTGCTTTTTTATATGGGTTTCGTTATTCTGTTAAGGGGTGTTTGGATTAGCAAATTTTCCCACTTTATGAGCTTATTTAGTTTTTCTAAAGCTGATAAGGTTACTTTTTTTGGCTTATGAGATTGCTTAGTTATACAGTATTATTATGGTTTTGATTTAGATTTTTGAGGAACAAGGCATCAGTGGAGGCGCATGTTCCCTAGCTTGACCATGCCATTGAACCCGATGGTGTTTTTGGTTGTTTTATAGGGTGATATGCGTTGTGGCGAGGTAAGCTTACTAAGCTTGCAGCCATGGTGGATATATCATCTTTTTTGATTCTTTTCCTATTTGTGTCTCCTAATTAAAAAGGAGGTTGAATTTGAAAATTATGGTTGTTTGAGGTTTGTGTGCTTTGCTGCTACGTGCTTTGGAAAACAAAAAAAGGGGAAAATGCACAAGTATTAAGATGCCTATTCGCTTAATGTGTGTTGCTTCGGCTCACATTTGCCTTGGTGTTTTTTTACTACTGCAATTAAAGGTATGATCATTCGCCTCTTGGCATGGCAAATCATTAGGTTTGCAGCCATGGCGAATGTATCTACTTTCTTCGATTCTTACAATGATGATGATACTGATTATAGGAGGTTGTGATGAATCTAAAAATGTTCGACTAAAGATGTGATCGTTCGCGTCTTGGCATGGCAAATCAGTAGTTTTTCAGCCATGACGGATATATCCGCTTTTTTTATTTTCAAACTATCTGAGCCTCATAGACACGGTACGATTGAGAGATTAGATAGATATGAGATGTATGTGGAGATCGATTAGATAGATATGAGATGTATGTGGAGATCGATTAGATAGATATGAGATGTATGTAGAGATCGATTAGATAAATATGAGATGTATGTGGAGTGTCATAGATTTTGGCTTGGTTCTATTCACATAGTCGGTCAATAAAGAGTAAAATAGGGCGAGTCGTGTCACAACAATCGGCTTAAATCTTTGTTAAGGTAACAACACTACGCTTACATAGTTAGATTGTACCTTTTTCGTAGTTAGATTGTACTTTTTCCGTGAAAAGAATTTTAGATTCTTTACGATTTTATTAGACTAATATGGAAACTTACCGTATATATTATTAGGGAGTACCATCGAAAATTTTAGGGCAGTTGATGACATCAAATAACGTCTATTTTATATCATCATTTATCCCATGTTATTAACCCATTTTGTATAGTTATTGCAAAGAATTGTTACTTAATCATTTATATTTAAGAATTGCAGTAATTATGAAGTACTTGGTGAATATTAGCAAAAGGTGCGCATTCTGGAGCTTAAATGAAGATATTTTGAAGATTACTATTCTGAATACCAATACACCTTATCCATCAAGGAAGATACAGCGTATCCGTGCCTACACTCACTAAAGACCACAAAGGAATAAACCTCAATACACCGTATCCAGAGAAGACCAATACGCCGTATTGGAAATATGGAATGAATATAATATTCTAGAAGATATCAAGCGTAGTCCCTACTCCAAGAAATCCCCAATACGCCGTATCCAACCCTTGGATACGTCGTATCGAACCGACTTCCGGACCTTATAAAAAGAAAACTCAAAAACGAGTTTTAAGTGTGCTAAATCATATTCTCGATACCTAAACCATAAAAGTTGATTTTCAGAGGAGAAAAAGAGTAGAAGAGGTCAAGCAAACGTTATCCAATTCCATAGGAGAAAACGTGTATTCCATTATACTATAGTAATTCGTTAAGTTTTTGGTATCTTTCATTACTCGGTTAGTATACCTTGGCTAAATAATTGCTCTTGTATTTATTATGAGTTCTGAAGGCTAATAATTCATGAAGATTTGGATTGTTTTGGCATTGCTTTATCTAGATTTCTTTGATTTATCAGTTGTAATGCTTGTTTTATGTTTTATCAATTTTTACTTGTTTAAGTGCTTTCGTAGTCGACCTATCAATTCACACTGGATTCTAGTGATACGGTCCAAAGTAATTTCTAGATTCTAGGGATAGCTCTCCATTATAGTGATTATTCATATAGAATCAAAGGATCACAAGTACTATCCTTTTAAATCTGTGTAACTAGGTTTCCGCGTTCGGTTAATAGTTATTGGCTTATTACAATGGATTATCGAGCGGTTTGATAGAAGGTGAACCTAGTAATTCATTAAATAAGTATTGATTACATAGATAGGTGGACACAAGTGGACTACTAGTGTAAAATTGTCTTAATTAGTAAAAGTGGGTTAAATGTCTTTATGAGCATAAGGGTTTATTAAGATCACCATTGCTTTTATCCTTAAGATAGATTAATAATATCAAAATAAGGTGTTATGCGGATGCTTTATTTATGACAGAATTAATGTGTCTAGTCTAGGAGAAGTCACGCCTAAGTCTTACGAATGATATTGCCACATCGGAGAGAGAAAAGAATTCATTGCACTCAAATAAACATAACACAATGTTCTATTGGACATTATTAATGGTTTAATATATAAGTACTCAACCGCTCTTTTATTTTCTGTTAATTAGCTTGCGTGGGTTAAAGTGTCTTGAATCGATTGTAGTCACCGACCAACCTGTGCCAGTATCTCAGGCTGAAACCCCCCCCCCCCCCCCCCCCCCCACCCCTCTTTTACTCCCCCCCCCCCCCCCCCCCAAAACCCCCCCAAACGAACTAAATAGTTTTGCATAGGTTTGATTAAGATTACGATTTCAAAATAGATCATATCCAAAATATAAATAAATTGAAAGATTTAACCTCCTTCAAGGTTCGACTCACCCTAATTACACATATCTACCATCGAACGGGTTTATATGCCCGTTAAAGTGTCATTTTTGATTAAGTCGGCAAAATATAAATTTAAAACTTGAAACATCTTAAATATACACCACACAATGACCACATCAAATTTTTGGCGCCGCTGTCGGGGAGTGAAAATTAATCTTGATTTTTATTTGATATCTTGGTTTTAACATTAGATTA
Organism: Tanacetum coccineum; assembly: GCA_026074375.1. Lineage (NCBI taxonomy): Eukaryota > Viridiplantae > Streptophyta > Magnoliopsida > Asterales > Asteraceae > Tanacetum > Tanacetum coccineum. The sequence goes on along the minus strand of BQNB010029572.1, from coordinate 31,391 downwards.
GATCTAACCCTTAGGAGTAGTGTAAATTAGATTAGTGTATATTCTTGTATATTCTGTATATTTTTATATATTTGTTAGTTTAATTGTTTGCTTGTATATGTGTGTGTTTAATTGTTTGTGTATTTAATTGTTTTTCTTAATACACTGTTCTGGTCGATAACTGAATACGGCGTATCAACTTCCATTAGATACGGCGTATCCAACTTTCTGTCCAATACAGCGTATTCATTCAAACTGATTAATACGGCGTATTCACTTATATTGAATACGGCGTATCGATCATCTAATAAAGTTCTTTTCCATTCTCAAACTTGAAACCCAATTTTTTTTTAATACCTTTCTCCTACTGGTTTTACTGATAATTTTCTGGATATTTTTCAGTAAGAATGAAAAAGGTTATCAAAGGAGAGTTCGAGAAAATTTAGGATGTTAAGGTCGAAGATGTTTCGCTCACTTGCGATACATCACTTGAAGTTTTCAACAATGAAGTCAATCAATTAAGCGGAATGGATGATGATTCGGAGCATGAAGCTGATGATGATATGGGATATGATCCGTCTGATGTTGCATTTACTGAATGGTTGGGATCGAAGTTTTTCAACTACAAGACAATGGATCATTATACTATGAAAGCATTATGGATCAGAGGAAATGATGAAGTTGAGCTCACTGATGAAGAATCTTTTGATGATAAGGATGAAGTTGCTAAAGTCTTTAGGATCAACATTAATTTATTTAATTTTGAAACACCTATGTGCAAGGCATTCAAAGAATTTAACTATCTTTTACAAATCGATCCAGACTTACTTACTAAGGACATTGAGGGATTCAAGACCTATGAAGATTACAAGGATGATTGGATCTATGAATGGAACAAGGACGTACCATGGGTAGATGAGAAGCCATGGACTAACGCTGGAGTTTGGACCAAACCCACACCAGTTAAACATACTTGCAAGCCTTTCAACTATAAAACTGGATGTTCGGAATGGCCAACATGTAGTTAGATGGATAATGGATACTGTAATGGAGGAAACTTACCCGAACTTACATTATTGGAAACCAACTACATTATCAGGATTACGAGTGGTACGAGGGTTTGGAAGATAGTGAACTTAAAGATGAGGCTTTAAGAAACAAAGCTATCATGGAAGGATTTATCAATGAAGGTGATGATGAGTCACGTTACGAACAAGAGAGACGATGGAACATATATACAAACTATGATGATGCTTATGAGATAAATCATGAAAATAATGAGAAAGAAGAATTATGTGAAGTTCATGAGCTACCGGTGTGCAATATGAAAAGATATATGATGATAAAATAATCGTTCAATAATGATGAAGAGTATGTTGCTGTAAAAGAAGACGAATACGATGATCCTACAATCACAAGAGAAGAGGCGTGCCAAGCTTACCAAGAAATCTTTCGGATAATGGACGAAGGATGGATGGTGACTAGAGCCGAGTGAAGAGAAGCTGAAGACAAGTCTAACTTAAAGACTTCGCTGTAAACAAAAGTGCTTCCCGGGAGACAACCCGGATTGTTATTTAATTTTATCGAGTCTGTCTTCCCAGACATCAATACGGCGTATCCGCCCTATACCATACGGCGTATTGATTGTCTAGACGTTATCAGTCTTTACTTTTTATGCACTTTAAAAAAACATTATTGCCAGTTCTGGAATACGGCGTATTCATTAATTTGATACGGCGTTTCCACCAGACTGAACCGTATTTAGTTTGTTTAGTTTAGTTTAAATTAACCGTAGATGCCAAGATAAGAATGCACATTTTTCCTATTTTACACAGGACCTCGTAAATGAAATATCGACGAATATTGGTGGAGAATTTACAAATCTGGAAGATCTTGAAGTGTTGGATTCTTGAAACCTCAAGACGACTGTTCAACACATAATCTTGCTCATAAACGCAACTTGGAGAATCTACCAAGCAAATACCAGGGGAGTTTCTCATTCTAATTCTTTTAAATTCCCGTATTTAATGTTTTATCTATACAACGAGGACGTTGTATAATTCAAGTGAGGGGATGGAATTAGAATGTTTACTTGTCCTATTTTTCACACTAAAATGCTTAAATTATGTTCAAATTTAAAAAAATTTCAAGCATACTTTTGTGAAATTGCATATTACATAACCCGCACACAATAACCCTTGTTAGATATTGTGAGGATTCAGCCTTTCCGTTTCCAAATGTTTACCCAAATTCCACAAAATATGAGTGTGCCGGTGATGTTGTAGACTTTAGAACTTGGCTTGGTATATCTATTTGCCGGTGATGTTGTAGACTTTAGAACTTGGCTTGGTATATCTATTCGAGACCACAATAATGAGTATTATGGATTTAATTGGAGTAACTTGTTTACATTGGTAAATTTTTAGGATTACACCCAAATCGCCTTTCCATGTTGCTTATTAACTAACTACACCGGTTAGTTAACCTCCAGTTTAAACCCTTTTCCACTCTCATCTTTAGAGTGATGATCCACTAGAACAACCTGTAGAGCCAATCCTTTAGGAATTACACCAACTATTTGTTTCGTTACACCCTTACACCTTAACCTACCCTGTTAGATTAAGTTTAATTTACAGTTGCTAGTTGCTTGAAGTGTAAAGTTTTGTATTTTTCCCAGTCTTTGTCATTTTTCTATCCTTTGAGTGCGGTTATAAATTTGAAACATGCAAATAGGAATGTATATTATAGTCCAAAACTCAATGAGATTTTACTACCGTCACAATTAATGGTGAATTCGAAGAACGAAGAACTATCGAAGGAATTATCCAGAATTATTATGATTGTGAAGATGGTGAAACTACTCCGAGTTTCGTACATAGTTAGATCGAAAAAAAATTAAAAAAATGAGAAAAATTGCAACAAAAAAAGAAGGAAAATTTAAAGATAATCATTTCGCAAAGCAAGAACCGAAGGAATTACACGAAGGATCGATTATTCGTTGATACAAATCAACGATGTAGAGTATTGTACAAAGTGGAAGATATCACCACTTACTTGTAGAGTATGTAAAGTTTGGGATGATTGAGAAGTTGACCGTTACGGGAACGCCAACTTAGGTTGTTGTTTTTTATCGATGATCAAGAAGTTGTAAATAGTTGTTTCTAAATCATGGTAATGGTCGGGAAAAACGTGTCTAGCAACTTGTATCTTAGTCTTAATCTATTTGTTTTTTATTTTTATTTAACAACAATTTACTTCCCTCTCACCTAATGATTAACCATGGGTTTTACGCGAGAAGAGGAATGTGATCGAGCATGCATTCAATTCCGCCGTAACGGCCATGTTCATGTCACAACTACTGCTTTATGTTGTTTTATTACTATTGTGAAAGATGAAGGTTCCTACCTAATATCATTCTCATCCTAACCGCATGGTTAAATTCGAATGCGGATGTTTATCGAACACACAAGCTATTCTGTCGTTACGTCCCTGTATGTGTGCTTCATCTCCTTGTACTAGAGTGGTACTTTCTGGGAAAAGATTGTAGAAAAAACAACCGTAAGCCTTTCCATAACCAGACAACCCACATAACCGTATAACTTATTACTCCCTTGCCTTTATTGGGGGTAGATGGGTGGTTTTTTTTATACTTATCCCTGCCAAACTTATGTATAGAATACACTCGTCACAGCGCGAAGCAATTGAGCTAATTAGTTTCATGTTACCTCAACAAAGATTAACATGAGTGATTTGAGTGTTTATCTTTCTATTACCCGAGAGGTGTTGGTTGTGACAGTAATAGATCAAATAAATGCTTTATAACGGAAAATACCTTATGGATAAAGTTTTTATTAACTTTCTTAAAGGCTACTTGGAAGACAAGTAGATTCAAGTGGGGGAAATTTGATGCCATCAATAACTTCTATTTTATAGCATCATTTATACTCAAGTTATAAACCCATTTTGTATAGTTATACAAATAAATTGGTTACTTAATCATTTATATTTGAGAATTGCAGTAATTATGGAGTACTTGGTGAATATTAGCAAAAGGCGCGCATTCTGGAGCTTAAATGAAGATATTTTGAAGATTACTATTCTAAAGACCAATACGTCGTATCCATCAAGGAAGATACGGCGTATCCGTGCCTGCCCTCACCAAAGACCAACAAAGGGAATAACGTCAATAACGGTCGTATCCAAAGAAGACCAATACGTCGTATTGGAAATATGGAATGAATATAATATTCTGGAAGATATAAAGCGTGGTCCCTACTCCAAGAAATCCCCAATACGCCGTATCCAATCCTTGGATACGTCGTATCGAACCGACTTCCAGACCTTATAAATAGAAAACTCAAAAACGAGTTTTGTTTTTTTTTTTTTTTTTTTTTTTTTTTTAATTTATTTTTTTTTTTTTTTTTTTTTTTTTTTTTTTTTTTTTTTTTTTATTTTAAGTGTGTTAAATCATATTCACGATACCTAAACCAAAAAAGTTGATTTTTCAGACATAAAAAAGCAAAAAAGGTCAAGCAACGTTATCAAAACCATAGGAGAAACCGTGTAATTCCATAAACTTTAGTAATCGATAAGTTTGGTATCATTCGTTAACAATCGGTTTAGATTTTACCTTGGCTAAATAATCGCTCTTGTATTTATTATGACGTTTGAAGGCTAATACCTTCGGGTGTTAGCCATTATTATGAAGATTTGAATGTTTGGTATTGTTTATCTCGATTTCTTGATTTATCGTTATATGCTTGTTTATGTTTATTAATTTATACTTGTTTACGTGCTTTCGTATGCGACCTATCATTCAACTTGATCTAGTGATACGGACCAAGTAATCTAGAGTTCGGGATAGATCTCCATATAGTGATTTATACATCTAGAATCATAGGATCACAAGTATTGTCCTTCTAAATCTGTGTTTAGGATACGCTTCGGGCTTAATTAGTTAATTGGATATTGTCAATGGTTTATTGAACGTGTTGACTAGAAGGTGAACCTAGATAATTCAACAAATAACGTATTGATTCCATTGGATAGTTGGACAAGTAGACTACTAGTGTATAAATTACCATTAAGCAGTAAGTAGGTTAAAAGTCTCTATGACTAGGGTTAACAAGATCACATGCATTTTAATCCCTAAGATAGATATAAACAAGCAAATAAATATGCATTATCGGATGCTTTTAAATATGACAGAATTAATGTGACTAGTCTTCGTAGTGAGGTCCCGCCTAAGTCTTAAGAATGATCATGCCACGTGAGAGAAGAAATCATGCTCTAAATAACAAACCAATGTTCTAATCGGATTAATAATGGTTAATACAGTTTTCTTATATAAGTCTCGACCGCTCTTTTATCTTCTATTAATTAGCTTGCGTGGGTTAAAGCGTCTTGAATTGATTGTAGTCACCGACCAACCTGTGCCAGTCTCTCAGGCTGAAACCCCCCTTTTACCTGTTAGAATTAGGATTAGAACTAACATAGGTTTGACTTAGATTAGATTTAACATAGATTAGATAACCAAAATATAAATAAATTGAGAGATTTAACCTCGCTTCAAGTGTTCGACACCCTACTTACCACAAATCTACCACCAACTGGGTACACTACCCGCTAAAGTGTCGTTTTTGGTTAAGTCGGCAAAATATAAATTTAAAACTTGAAACATCTTAAATATACACCACACAACGACCACATCAGCAGTTTCTTTACAGTGCCCTATTGAAAATTTCTTTACAATGCCCTATTGAAAATTACGTATTAAGGTACTTCGGTGGTTGTGTATTTCAATATTGCAGGTGTACACTTGGGGCACCATATACTCAGGGCATCGTGTTTATTTGACCGCCCTTCCTTTTGTTAAAGTATTATAATATTATAATATGTTCATAAGCGGGAAAAAGTTGGCTTGTGAGCTTTTCCATGTTCATAAGAGCACGTTAGCCCACAAAACTAGCTAATCCAAACACCCCTTAATCTTACTTTTGGGCTTATGAGCCTATTTGAATTCTGCGAGAACGATTGAAATTTAATATTAACAAAACTGGCCAACGTTTTGTGGTATAGTGTAATTGTCAACAACTGCTTATTTCTACAATTTCTTACACTAAGTGATAGTTTGCGAAAGAATAACAGATTATGATGAATTAAAAGTTGATGACTTAACTTAAGGCAAACTATAGTAGCAAGGTGAGTGTTAGTGTGTGAAGATGGTCATCTTTGCAGATGAGATCTTCTAATATGTCACAAGTTTGTTGATAGGGTATTGTATGTATGCAGGATGCTAACAGATTCATCAGACAAGCAGATAAGTATTCCCAGCATGCAGAAATAATCATCTTATTCTTTCAGGCTATGCAGAGTTATAGAGTCTAACATTTTGCTAAATCATAATGGGTTGCAATACCATCCTTACCTACTCAGTCTCGATATCATGCTTAGTAATCGTTAAGGTATGTAAATTTCATATTGTTCATTGACATATGTGTTAGTCTATTAAGTAATATCACATGTTTACTGCTAAATGTGTTGCTCTATATAGGAATTTGATATCCAATTGGTGAGGAAATTGGTATTTTTAGATGAAAAGTAAAAGAAAATTAGTCCCTATTAGTATGGGGGTAGTGATTCATTAGGGAATAGAGAGGCTTCCAATATAAATAGGTCTGAATTTGTAAGAAAATCTTAAATTAGATTGGTTAATAAACTTCATATTAAATTCAATAGTGGTTGCAAACATATAGTAGTTTACATATTACTCATTATTCATTTCTAGCTTGGTTTATCTATCTTCAGGTATTCTAGCTGGATACCACGAAAACACTGATGACAACACTCGTCGGGCAAAATACACAACAGACCCAGCTATCGACGTGACTCCGGATCCATGTCAGATTTGGAAGAAGATGACTGAAAGAACAGTAGAAAGAAGAAAGAAGATCAGCAACGCTGCTGAACACAAGTGAGCATTGGTCGACCCGCTCGGATGGTCGAGTCACCATGGTAGTAGCTATTGACACTTTATGATTTAATAACATTATAGTGGCTCCCCCAGAATCTTGGTGTTGGTGCTTAACGTACTGAAGGATTTTGGCCATATGCACTTAAAGCTGTCAAAAAGGTAAATGTGAATCTCCTTTGACATAAATTGGTATTTAATTTCGTGTTTTATTATAATAACGCTAAATAAAACATCAAAGATCAAATGCATTTGCTTCCTGGTAAATAACTAACATGGAAAAAAATTGCTCATAATCCGTGTCATTATCGAAGTTGGTATTTAATTACGTGTTTTCTTATAATAATCGCTAATTATCCACGTCAAAGACAATGCCTTTTGCTTCCTGTACATAATAACATGAAAGAAATTACTCATAATCTGTGTCATATTAAAATCTATAAATTGTTTTGATTTACACTTCGAAATTCAAAAATTACTTTCATCAAGTTACTAGAAAATAAAAATTCACTTCTTTAACAATGCAAACAAGTTTCAGGAAACGTCAAAGGGGACCAGTTCTTAAAGTACGAAAGACAGACTCATTTCTTTACATCTTATTGATGAGTAAATCAAATTTGTGTTGGCTTTTTTCTATAGATGTTCAGCTTTAAGGGGTGTTTGGCTATGGCTGCTGCAACTTTCTTCTAAAAGGCAGAGCGGTAAGGCCAGTATCTATGGAATCGAACGGCCTTTTGCAAATCATAACCGCTACTGGGTGTTTGGGTCTGTGTACCACATCAAGCGAAATTTGTTCCAATATCTACCAACAAGAGCGAATACCAATCTTCAAGAAGACATTTCAGTGAAGGATCGACAGAACCATAACGACATAGTGGTGAAAAGCGATGCTCCATTCGATACTTACCAATTTTTCTTTGTAATTGGGTAAGCTCAAACCCTCTTTTTCTGATATGCTCTATTTATATTAGCCACAATCAACGAACTCCTGGAAGTCAGTTTTTCATAATATTATAAACAAAATTTACCCATAATCGCAACAAATCCAGTAAACTATACATGTTGTGATCAAATTGAATTCATTGCCTGCAAAAGAGATTTTCGCGACAAAAATTAATATTTCAAATTACAAGCGAACTTTGCAAACAACAATAAAATGACTACGCTCTTTTTTAAATGAAAATCTGTTGGTTTGATGCCCGTTTACATTGAACGCTAATTTTTAGCTTACGCGATTTAGCTTAACATTTACGATTTAAAGCAAACGCGTACAATACAAAAGGTACGTTGTGGATTTATCGATGTCGTCAATGACTTGAAAACACAGGGTGTTATAGCACAGACAGTACAAATATTTGAATTGCTATATAAGGAACGGTTCAGATAGGATCTACTGGTCAAAAGTTTTGAAAAACATATTAAATTGCCAAGTCGTGAAATGTATTAAAAGATGTTTTTCATTGTCTAGTATTTAGAATATTTAATACACTAATTATTTATTAAACACAAAAAGTTAGACACAAAGTGTTGGCTGGTCAACCCAACTCGCCTAAAGAAATTACCCGTTTTGACGTAATCATCTTTGTCTAGGTTTGGTCAAGAGGGGAAGTGGCTGTTGTATACGCTATCTTGAAGTGGATAAATGGTTGGTTTGGTAATGGGTCAAAGGGGAGCAACGTTCATCACTAAGTGCGAGTTTCTCAGTTTTGTTTTATGTGTTTCAGTTTACGTTTGGTCTGCATTGATCTTTGGGTGTTGTCAATCAGGTAAAGTGAAGTGGGTTCAACCCGGTAAACACTGCACAAAGGCACAAGCTGCGATGCCATTCGCGAGTGGAAAAATGACTAACTCACGATGCGGTACATCAGGTAACATCTAATTTTCATTTTGCTCGCACTGTATGATATAATTAGTGTTTGTTTTTGCTCATTTTCAGATCTATGAGCTTATTTGTTTTGCTTATGTTTTAGAACACCGTCAAGAAAATGGATGGAAACCACGGTGGTTATCGGAATAAACAATATAGTAGTGAAAACGTAATATTTTGATCTGAATGTTTCTATATGCTAATCGATTTTCATCTGAATGCTTATATATGGTGATTGCATTTTGGTGATTGCAGGTTGCCCTGCTACTGCTTCCTGCAGCTTGCCACTGCCAAATAGAAACATGCCCAGAAAAAGAGAAGAAAAAGAAAGCGCTTGCTCAGGTGATCGATCTGCAGGTTTTTTTTATTGGATTTCATATTCATGTTGTAAAACTCAGATGTTGATATTATACATTTAAATAGATGGTTATATTACATAATTGGCCACAAGACACAATGATATCATTTAGGGTATATTTGGCATGCAAGATTATGAGGAGATTATGATTATTTTTTGAAAAAATAATCTACTTAAAATATAAGCTTCGTTTGGCAGAAGAACTTATAAGAAATTATAAAAAATATAATCTTTCATAATCTCTTAAAATCAAATGCTACTTCATGTAGCTTATAATAATAATCTCTTTTCATAATCTCCATCTTCATCTACAGCTCCATCTACAACTCCATCTTCAGTACCAACAACAGTTACTTTTGCCAAGCATACCCTTAAGATATTGACGGTACACAAACACCCCGCCGCACAACGTAAATTAACGTAAAATCCCGCGCTCCGCAACGGAGCGCGGGTTGAAAACCTAGTTTTTTAATCATGGAGGACACTTTTGTATGTTGCTAGAAATAATACCATAATGAAGGCAATAATACCGTAGTGTTTCATAAGCCGTACACTTTTTGGTTCTTTTGTCTCCCTGTTTACAGTGCAACACAGTTTTTTTATCAGTTTTTGTTCCGTATTTATTGACAGTTTAATACTTTTGACCTGTTAAACTTAATATTTTTTTCCGCACTTTCTGTTTTACAATTTTATAACATAAACAAAATTATAAAAATAAAAAAAAATTAAAAAAAAAAATCAAAAAACGTAAAAAAACATGAGAGGTGCGAATATTGTTTTAGGGGTACTTATAACCTAACCCTAACTAATTGAGTGTGTGTTCCAAAATACATTCACTAGGCAACTGGATCATCCACTTGAAGAATCTAATGGATTGTATCTTGATATTTTCAATAAAGAAAACATTATTGTTTTTAAATGGATGATACAACTATCATTCAGCTAAATAAGTTATGGTGTAATACAACTTTATCTTTGTATATACTCCGCTGTTTCAAAATTATTATCTTTCGACAAAAAATACAAAGTTTCAAAAAAGTGCATTTATTATTGTTTTTTCTTTCTTACTTTTTAATAGAATGACAGATTTACCGTTAGCTAATTAATTAAATTCTTTTTTAAGGTTTGTAATAATAATTTCAAACAAATGTAATGTGGTGAACATGATCAAACTTCCCAATCTATTTTTATTAGTTAACAATTAAATTGGAACATAAAAAAAAACGTGGATAATAAATTTAGAACGGAGGGAGTAGTACTTTACGTCCTTTATTCCTTAGATTACGTATATTATTCTAATGAGTGGTGATTTGCACACTCCATTTATTGATTTGCACACTCAAATTGTGTGTGTCTTAACATTTATACCCCTATATCATTTATTGAAGTGTGCACATATTAAATGTATAATAGTCATGACACACATATTTTTTAGTGTATCAATCAATTTATAAAGTGTGCAAATCATCACCCTATTCTAATACAATTGATTTGTAAATCGTAATGCTCTATATATCATGATCCAGTCATTACCATTTAATCATTATACAACATAACTACGCTTGCTTTTCGAAAGTAAATCTTTATATTGTTGTCACCCAGGAGTGTTTTAACATCTATGTAATGCAATTGTAAATTTTGTAGAGTTAAAAAAGTAACCACCACCAAGATAGTTTAATGGTCAGAACTCAGAAGTACTAAAGTTTTCACAAGAGAATTTAAAGTTGAGTTTTGCTAACCAATGCCCATTGAGCAGATGTTAGTGTGTAATTAATATACACAAACTTTCTTAATTAGCATAAAAATGATTTAAATACACATTAAATAAACATTAAATAAACATATAAATTGCTATATTTGAACATGATTTTGACTCGAATGAATCCGAATTTAATGTATTTTTATGTTAATTAGGAAAGTTTGTGTATATTAATTACACATTAACCTCTGCCAGTAGACACTGGTTAGCAAAACCTTTTAAAGTTCAAACTTTAACATTTTGAGGTAATCAATGAAAAGGTTTTAAAACTGCCATGGTATACTTCAGTTAGAAAACGTATCGTGTTTAAACATTCTTTCCTCAATACCAAGAACAAATAAAAATCTCATCCACTTACCCGTTTTAAACAAGAAATATTTCATCTTTGTTTTCCTTCCAATATAATTTCATTTCAATTCAAAATTTGTATTATCTATTCTTATTATCAATTACTGAATCACTGATACAAAAGAATAGAGCAACTGGTAGCATCAATAATACTAAAGTAAATCGTTTTATATGGAAGAATAGAAACGAGCGAGTCTTCAAATGGAAGGAAAAAAGCATAACGAGTATATTCAAGGAAATTCAACTCATATCTTTCGAGTGGAGCTGTAGAAGATCCAAGAAATATGTGTTACGATGGGAACAGTGGCTAGAGAGAGACCTTCCATGTGTGGCATGTCTACGGGGCAAATTGCATAGCTGAATTTATCTTGCTTATGAGTTTAGCATTGGTCTCTCATGTATTTTTGTTGTTTATTTTATCTCACATATCTCATGTGATTGTGAGTGGTTTGTTTTGATTTGTCGTGAGGAGCTAGGCCACTTAACTTTTGGCTTGCCGTTTTGGCTTCTGGACAGTTTGCTGATGTAATATTCTTTTGGGCTTTTTCTAATAATATTTCTGCCTTAAAAAAAAAGTAAATCGTTTTAGTCAATACAGTCAAGACGGTGGATATATGCATGGCCGGATTTTAGCATGTGCGAGGTGGGCAACGGCACAAGGCCTCCACTTTCTTAAGGCCCCAATTTCTAGATCTGTAATTTTAGTTTAAACTCGCTTTATAACGTTTTTACCCAAGAAAATGATGTTTTATGAGAGAATTAATACGTTTTACAAAAGTTTTTTTTAATAATTTGAGTCACAGTGGAGTAATAGAGCTCATAATTAGTTTTTAATGAACTAAATATGCAGGGTATCTCATCCAGGAAGATAACGCACATTTCAAAATTTTTGTTTTGTTTTGCTATATTTCATGTTTAACCCTTCTAGTTTACAATTTATCGATTAAGCCATGACATATTGATGTACAAGATTGTAATTTTGATCTTGAAAAGTTATCTTAATAAATTACCATCGTGTAATGTATAAAAAAATATATTTGCTTATATGTTTCAAGAAAATTAATCATATACATTTCAAAAAAAACTGCGCTGCCACATGATATACGGAAGCTGGTCGTTAGCACTTTAAAGAATTCTTTAAGAGTTTTGTGAAATTCAATGGATTATATTAGATAAACTTAAGGTCTATCATAATATGAAAAAACAGTACACACGTTACTAGTCAATATAATGTGTGTAACTACTAACTAGTTAAGGTTTTTGATTTTGTAGTAGATATTGTAAAAGGGCCTCCAATGTAATAAGACACAAGACCTCTAAAATTCACGGGACGACCCTAGATATATGGATATATGGGACCCACATAGCGGAGGACTCACCAACAATAATTGTTGATTACATGGCTAAAAATTGCTTGTGCTATGTTGATTGAAAAAATGCTCGACAAAACTCTCTAAAAAATGATTAGTCATTAGAAACTATGTGGTTTGGTTTGTAAGTGGAGTTAAGAGTAAGAAAAATGACTGTGAGGACTGAGGAGGGCTATATAAACTTAAGTTAACTATATTTTTGGTCTTTATGGTTTGTCCGGTTTAACGGTTTTGGTCTAATAGTTTAAAATGTAACGGATTCAGTCCGTTTTTGGTTGACCCGTAACGCTTTTGGTCCATTTTGCGTTGACTGCTAGTTTAACCTGTTAAAAAATATAAAATGACTAAAATACCCTTATCTTATTATTGAAAATGACCGAAATAACCTTTTATTTATTATTATTATTATTAAAAACTTTTTTTAACTAATTATTTTTACTCTATACTTAAATACCCTAACATCCATTTTTAATTCACCCAATATGTGTTCACTCATCATTCTTTAAAGTAAGATTTGCACCTATATTTTCTCAAACAAGATTTTCACTTACTTTTCACCAGATTTGTTTAAAAAAAACTCCATAACATCTTTCAACAAAATAATAAATAAAAATTTATATCAATCTTTGTAAGAGCAGGGTATATGTAAATATATGTAAAAATAGGGTAAGATTATATAGTTTCAGCCGCCCTAAAAATCATAATCCACTGCTGCTTTCTTTGCTTACTGGTTAACTCAGTGCGTCAGCACGGAAAAAAAAACACATTTATCCTAAATTAAACAATGAAGCATCCCTCTTTTTCTCAAAGATAGATGTATGAATCAATGAAGAATAGAAATTTGATATAATCCCGTGATAGGCTAAAATTTTAAGAGGCTATCCCAAAAATCCACATAATAATTATATGCCTATTATGAAAAAATTAAGACACAGCGTGCTATTTTCAAAACTCCGTTTTGAGACCTCCATAACGCAAAAAATCGTTTTTGGGCATGTGTTTCCCAAACACTCAAAACTGATTATTTGCGTTTTCATCAAACCGCAATAATCAGATAATCCACTGCAAAACGCAAGCCCCCTTAGTACACCTTTGACTCTTACCAATTAATTGCTGACTACAAAAAAGAGCAAACACTGCACGAGAAAACAATTTAAGTAAGTACTTGCAATAGGTTAGGACTTTCCATGACCGATAAATAACAATTACTTCCAATTTACAAAAAATAATGGTTTACATCACCACATATAAAAAACTCACATAATTCCTCTGCCAAGCCCCCCATCCCACAAGCGAAAAGAATATCCACAAAGACATTCTCGGCTACTAACGAAAAATGAAAAACAAAAACATAAAAAAAAGAATCAACAAGACAACCAAAATCCGGACATGTGATATTCAATGACATTACCCCAGCAACATTGTTTTTTTTTACATTTTAATATTTTATTAATTTTTATCCTCATGGTGCTTTTGACCCGTATAATTGACTACACAAACTAACATAACCTGATTAAAAACCAAGTACAAACATGCATCATCTCCTTGTGGATTTGCCAAATGACTAAGACTCAACTCAACTCATCATACATTCATATCCGGAACCCATGATCTCTGTTAAATTCTTTTTCAAGCAGAAATAACTTGCAAAATAGTTAGTTCTGCATTGACCCAACAAGACTCAAGGTTATGCTTGAATGTGACAACCAAAAGAATTAAGGGGCACAAATATGCAAACTTTGAATATGGGGTCTGTAAAGTCACGGGGGCTTGCAGATTATGCCTTCTCCCAACTTCTCATTCCTCGATTCTCTAACTACTTCTCTGATCTGCATGCTGAGAAACACCACTTGCAAGTGCTTGGTAACGGAAGTCAAGTGTCTGCGAGAGGTTTTGGAACCTCACTTGATCTACAGCTTGCAAAGCTGTATATTCAAGACAGAGTTAACAAAAGATTTCCATGTTAGCCAACTAGACCTGATAATCTTAAAATTAAAAAGATTTCCATGTTATCCAACTAGACCTGATAAGCTTAAAAAGGTTTAACTACATTGGTTGCTTAAACATATAAAGGACACAAGTGATTAAGATTGGGCTAACAAGTGTATGATTGTGTAACTTCAAGTGTGAATCGAAGACATATTAGATCATTCGTGCTGACCTGCGAAGCACCGACTTTTTCTTTTTTGTGAACTATGACTACAAAAACTAAATCACTGGAATAACACTAATTTATTTCTGTATAACATTCTGAATCGCCTTCCAGCGACTTTCGACCCATTCCACCTGATCAACCAGTTTGACCCTTTTCCCTTTTAGCTTATTTTAAAACATTACTCAATATTATTAAAAGACAGTATTAGCAGCATTAATTTCCCTTAATCCTAATAGCTAAGTCAATCCAGCTAGCTAAGTCAATCAAAGCCATGGATTTCCATGGTTACCTGCTTGTGTAAACTACACCAGCTAGCTTAAAGGCCTCACCCATAGGTTGTAAATGCTATAGTTTAACTGATACTAAAGAAGGATGACATTTTGTGAGTATTAAATTTCATATGAAATTTACCTTTTGTAGTATCCATAAAGAAAATAAATGGATCCACTTCATAGATAGGTGAATGCAGATCCTCGTCATCACTGAAGTCATCATCAGAGTCATCATCGTCATCATCAGCAGGTCGAAATGACTTCGTCTGAATGAAAGTTTGGTACACCAAGAGATTCATAAATTTCATCTTAGTACACTATAAACCGATTACAAATATTGCCAGTTTGTTCTCAGTTAAATACATAAATATATGAGACTAAACAAACCTGTGCAGTCAATCTCTGAAGCCTCAGGCTACCAGCTTCATCGCCATTCTCTGCATCATCTCCTATGTCATTGTCAGATCCATCATCTTCACCATCATCTTTTCCAGACCATCGTCATCTTCAGGCTCTTCCTTTGCAGCTTCTAAGCAAATAAACACACCACTATAAGATGGCATAGAAACATACACTATACCTGTAATAATGATAGAAGTAAGAAAACATGGCATGCATAGTTATCAATATTACATTCCAGAATAATACTTGCTACTTGATCCTTGTAGGCAACAAGCAGTTCAAGGGTTGCTTTGAAAACATGTTCTAAGGCCTCGCCAGGCAACTGATCTGAAGGAAGTGTAAGCAGAGATGTCAAACCTAAACAACACACTTTCTTGTCATGTTCCCTGAAAAAAAACACGAGACATCAAGTTGGGTGGCAAAATGGGCAGGGTTGATTTACAGGTCAAAACATGTCAGGTCGATCATGTGACCATATGAACACTTAAAAGCGATGGGAAAAACACACAGATTTGAAAGTAAATTAAAACAAACCCAAGAAAGATATTGTTCCATCATTTTTGCTATATGGTCTAACCTTTGTTCGACGGAAATGAGCACATTTTGGGGAACATGTGACCCACTCCCCTTCTGAAGATGCGTATTCTTGAGCTGCTATAAAGTTTTTGCTTGAGTAAAACCGTAGTCCCCCTCCCTACAAAAAGAGAGAATCATATAACCATATTAGCATTTCTAAATATTCATATATATTTCATTATCAGGTAACATTAATGAGTTGTTTCGCTTAAGATAAGGTGCACATCTGATGCATGGCCACATTTTATTTTCATGAAGTCTTAATAATAACAATGCTAAAAGTACTAAACAATTTTAGATTAAAGCATGTCAATTTAGTAATGGAATAACACCTTTATAGTACTTTCATCTTTAGCCCAGCTTCTCTCAAGAAAAAGATACTCAGAGAACCACATAGACCAACCAATGACCTACATATATTACACTTCAAGCTAGGTTATAGAATAAAAGCATACCAGAATAATCAATCATAAAATAAAATATATAAAAGGAAAATTCAATAAAAAAACTTTTAAATTTGCCAATTGCAAACAGCTAGTAGTTGGTTAATGTACCAATATCGTTTATTTATTCACCCACGTGATAAATTAACACTAAATCTAAATAAAGAAACTTGGTGTTTTAGTAACATGGCGGTGAAGTAGATGTACATTGGATCCAGTGCAGTAATGGAAACAGAACGGAAGAAATTACTCAAATTAGTCCAGGCATTACATAAGCTTGCCTTAATTTTGATCATTTTTAGATATTTTTAGTAATTTCTAATCCGACTTCCAAAACTTCCAACTTTAGTAAGAACAAATCTTTACATATAACTCTCTTTGTCCCACTTGTCAGATATCCTACTCCCTTTTATCTTTAAAAGTCAATCTTTAGACTTAAAGAATTCCTAGTTTAATATGGACTTTGTTGCATTGCTAACGAAAAAAGTACCATTAAAGCATATCAATTTAGTAATTTGTTTCAAAATGCATCATCACAATTCATTATAGAATATTGTAACCATGAATGATAAACATGCCATCACACTCCTTTTGATCTGTGTTTCTAAAAGTCATTAATAAAATAGCACAGGCTAGAGAGAATGCTAATTTATAAAGGTATAGAGTGAGTGTTGCATATTATATAAAAAGAACACTTGTATTAAGTGTTTGCAAGTTTAATACATAGGCAACACATTAAGAAAGTTTAATAACATAAGGCAACACATTAAGAAAGTGATGCAAAATAAGTGTTGCATATTAATATAAAAAACAACACATGTATTAAAGTGTTGCAAGTTTATAAATATATAATCTCCCGCTTACTTTTTTTTAGTCCCGCCCTTTTTTTTTACCCAAAATTAAAAAACCATATCCTCAAAATTAAAAACCCTTTTTTATAATTATGACATTTGTTTCCTTTTGGGCCTTTTTTCACCTTTTAATCTTTTACTTTAATCTTGTTCAAAATTTTCACATCAGATCTAAAACCCACATTCTCACAATACTTCACCGCTTCTCTCACCACATCATAGATATGCATCTGCACCGTATATGGCTTTCCTTTCTTTTTTTTTCCTTATTTCTTAATTTTAACTAATTGATGAGTCATTCCCTCACCTTTAAATTGCCAATTATTGTAGGTGTGTATGTCGATTTAAATTTTTTGTGTTAATTGGGAAATTATATGTATGTATGTATGTATGTCGAGGTTTAATTAATTTGCTAACTATATTTGTGTATATTGGCAAATAACACAAATTTGTTAAAGTCCTTTTTAACATTTTTTAGGATGTTTGTTTTTTAAAAGAAGTTAGAGTTTTCTATGTTGAAGCTTTGGCGTTATTAAAAGTAAAGGTCTTTAAGGGTTATTTCAATTTAGGTTTTTGTTTAGAAAAGTTATAAAGTACATAAAATAATGGAATATTGGATTTCACACTTAATGCTCAATGGTATTTTGGATCTTAGAGTTGGGAAAACTTATTTTGAGTTTTTTTGTAGGCCATCATCTTGGAACTTCTCAATGTGATGGAAGGTAACACTTTAATGTCTTTGATAATTGACCAAATAAATTCGAATTTAACCAAGTAGGTAAATATTGAAGTTACTCATATGTGTAATGCTTCAGGATGCTATGTCCAGGACAGAGGTCAAAGTAATACTCTTTTGTCCATAGGCTTTCCATTGAAAGCATTGTTAGTGAACACAATCATATGTTTTTATTCTTGAGTGTTGTTTATTTACATCCATTTTAAGTTGTTGC
Organism: Tanacetum coccineum; assembly: GCA_026074375.1. Lineage (NCBI taxonomy): Eukaryota > Viridiplantae > Streptophyta > Magnoliopsida > Asterales > Asteraceae > Tanacetum > Tanacetum coccineum. Next base: position 13,091 of record BQNB010029572.1, on the reverse strand, counting down.
GGCTATATTTTCTACACTGATTTTCAATTATTAAATCGATTTAGACATTGTATACAGACTATATATATGTAATATAGATTCTAAGCTGGCAAACTTTTCCATAGTGACTCATATTGAGTTATCAAATTTTCAAACCAATAGAGGCCTGTATTTTTTCAAAGAGCTCAGTAATGTCTATTCCTAGTAGTTTCCTATATAATAGACTAGACATGCTAGATTGCTTTTAAAGTCTATTGCTAATTCATTGTCAACCTTCTGACTGAGCCACAGACTACAGGTCAACTAAAAGTCCTTGTTTTTTTGAAGTATAAAAAGATTTCCACTACGAAGAGTGCATGACAGGTTGTTATGTATTTTTATTAGTTACTGTTTTGCAGTTTGGGTATATATTTCATATGACACTCGTATTATTACTACGTGTATAGCTCTTTTTTTGTTTTTTTAGGGCCACATCTTGATATATAACGCACTAACTATTACTGGTTTTATGCTCAGCTAATTTATGGTTCAGTTTGGTGTTTTTAGGTATCAAACAGTATAGAATATCTGCATGTGAGACAGTTGCAAGTTTCCTAACACCTAATCTATTCCTACAAGAAAGATGGACAACCTAGAACAAGAGTAAACGAAGGAAACTAACTAAGAAGAAATTTTTTAGAATTATAAGATCTTATTGAATTATGCAGAAGCTTTGGGAACTACTAGATCGTTATTCAAGAGCTTGAATGAAATAGTGTGTCCTTTGCTCTTTTCCACTCCTTCAGGTCAATATATTACTACGTCATATATTGGCTTAGTTCTTGTTTTGTGAGGTTGGAGGAACTATTATGGAATCTTAAAGAATTTAGATTGCCAGATTTTTGACTTTAAGTATAAGAAATTGAAATTTACATGTTTTAGGAAATGACTTTCTGCTAGTCACGATTGGTTCAATTTAAGCTTTCTTGCTATAAGTATTTAAGCATAGTGTCTTGACGAGCCTATGGATTCTTTTATGATTGCATTTCTGTTTTTGAAGCTATGTCATTCTGTGAGTCATGAATGTTAAAGGATAGTGAATGGTAGCTTATATGCTCATCAGAATACTAGATTATTGTTTTATGTCTGCTAGATTTTAGGTGTATCCTAGATGTCGACCTAACTAAGCACCTCATACACTCTTAAGCTAATGTGTTTTTAGTAAGTCTTAAGCTTATGTTGAATAGTTTTATGATGTCCAACATTTGCCGTCTTATGCTTCTGAATCTTTATTTAACACAAAATTGTATCCACTAATGAATGTGAGCAAGTTTGCTGCTAAATAGTTACATTGTTAATATACTTCTAATGGTTGATGAAAGTAGAGACTTATAGGACTTGCAGGGCCTGGTTGGGATAATGGAATGAAAATAGAAATTCTTATCTTATACAGAGGGTGTTTGGGACTCACCTTGAATGTGACAACCATGACTTAAGCAGGTTGGTCAAACCGTAGTGTTGACCTAAGTGTATCTGTTACAATGTATGGTTATGTGTTTATACGTGTTTATATGTGTTTGTGTGGGATATGTGAGATTGGAATAGTGGTGAAATTGGTTAAGTTCATTTTGTTCACTTTTAGGTGACAAGGAAATGATTTGGTGATTGAAGCGGTTTCGCGTTAATTGTGTAAGTAATTATTACGTATAGTATTTTTGTGTTAGTATTTTAAGATAAGTTTAGGTTTAGAAGGTTAAGTTAAAAGAAATGAGGTTATTGATGGAGAAACTTTCATTTTAATCACTTTTTGTGATAATGGATTTGATTGGGTATCTTGAGAGATTTGTTTTGTAAAATATGGAGTATTTTAGAAGACTTTCTATTTTAGAAGTGAATTTGTGAAATTGAAAAGTATTTTGGAAATTAATTATTTTTAAAAATTTCAGTTATGCGTTTAAGCAAATCGTATGTGAAAATAAGCTTAGGTTTTTATAAAAAATACTTAAGGTAAAGCAAATAAATTAAATTAATTATAATTAAAACACAATATTTTTTATAGATGAATAGTAAAAATGAATTTAAAGAGGATAAGGGGAAAGAAAAGAAAAAAAGAGGTTTTAAAAGAAAACAAATCTTAATTAGATATTATCTATAACTTAATTGGGGGGCTTAATTTACAAAATAAATTCATATCCCTCCCACATTTTGCTCGACCGTTCCAGACGAGAAATGAAAAAGTGAAGAAATGTTTTAGGGTTTAAGGTATTTACTATCTCTTGTTTTATATTCTAGTTCTTATTCTTAATTCTTGTAATCTAAGCTGATGGATTAGGTTTAATCATGAAAATAAATTGGTTTTAATTTTTCTAGAGTATTATAGTTTAATTTATGATTGTTTGCTTCATTGGTGTTTATTTGGTTTGTGATTTGATCATGACGTTTGGTCTTGTATCGCCGGGAATTAGTGTTTTTTTCTCTTCCGTAAAATTACGCCAGTTTTTTGTAACGGTCATAACTAATCATAATATTATCAAGATACAATTTTCAAAATACTAGAGATAACCTTAGAGAGTCTATTTCCAAAAAAGTTGGGTTCGTGAGTTTTTATGGTCGGGAAGTGGGTTAAAAGGTCGTTACAAAATCAGTGTGTAAAACAGTGACGAATTTTAGTTTTGGTTTTGATTTTTCTAAAAATACTTTGAAAATTAGTAGAGGCTAAAATCACGCTGGGAAGTTATTTTTTATATTGGTGTGACCCCTGAATTTTTTCTAAGTATGTAATGAGGTCTAAAGTGGTCAGCTAGTGCCATACTTTTAGGGTCAGATTCTAGACGAATTCTGGACACTTTGGATTAATGAATTTCTAAAGGGTATTTTTAAAAAGGTAATGGCTTTGGGAGAGCTATGAGAGGTTCATAGGACATATATGTAGCATGGTGAATTTTGGTTTGAATTGTGAAGTGTTTTAAGTGGTCGTATTAGGCGCGTAAATGAGTTATAAAATTCTGCTCAAAACAGAAAATTTAAAGTGTAGCAATGAAGTGTTAAAATGGCATATGTAGGAGTTGGAAAAGGTTTAAATCAAGTATAAAGCTATGGTAGATAGCTTAGATATCCATCATAGTTGAGGTTACATCATATTGGGTTGGATACCTAATTGATGGTAGCTTATTGTGTGCTTAATTGTTTAGATTGTCCGTGAAGTATTTGTGAAGCTTTTGTTGGATTCTTTTGGGAAGCTGAGCATCAGGTGAGTTTCATTAGTCCCTTCTTTTTATGTTTTAAATTGGATGAAACTGATGCTAAGTGTTTTGGAATATGTTTTGTCGAATTGCTGTGATTATTTGTTTTGATTGCGTGTAGAACATTCTGTGACTGCATATGGCTGGGTGTTGCATGTTATTTGTGTTGGTGTTGAGGATCATTAATTGTTGGGCTGATCAATCTCACGGGATCGTTTAATTTGAGATTGATCAACTCAGTGGAATTGGATATGGGTCCAGGCCTATATATAAACTTCAGCTGGTAGACTTTTATGTGCGTTAAGTGTCGTATGGAGGATCGGAGGGGTACGCCTAACCCAGTTTATGTATGGTTGGTTTGTTATGGTGATTTTGGTTTGCATGTTAAGCATAAGTTTCATATGTTGACATAATTGTCCTATATTTTTTGTGATCACAATAATTGGTTTGATAAGGTTTTATATAAGTGTCTTAAACGTGGACTTCTCACCAACTGTTGTGTTGACGTTTTTAAGCATCATTTTCAGGTGAACTTAATGGTGCTAAGTTAGAGCGAAGTGGCTAGAAGAGACCGTAGAATGTTTGGAGTTTATTTATGTTTTCTGTTTGAATGAATGCATTAGCATGAATTGTTTGGAATATGTTATGCATGTCATTTATTAACGAGACCTCTTTCTCATTAATAAAGACACCATTAGGTTTTGGGTATTGTTATGACACTTTGTGTCTTTGCTTTACTTTAGTTTTCATTTTAGTATTCTCTATATAGACACCATGTGTTGTGATGATATCCATTCATGATGTTACGCCTCGTGTTTTCGCCTTGGCGGGGTGTGACATTGAAGTCAATAATTTTGTTAATTTGTCTATTTTTATTGATTCAGATTTTGCAGTGACGAGTGCGATGATCAACAAAGGTTCACCGGAAGGTATTTATCTTGAGGGAAAGATGCACGTCAAGAAGGAAATTCTACCGAAGTGTAGGTAACTATTTACTTAAAAATAACCTTTATCTTTTAGGTTGTGCTTTGCTTGGAATGAGGTTTTGTGTTCTTTATAATGTTAGATACCACACCTATAGGGTGCTTCCATTAATGTCAACCGATAGTTTCACTAACTCAATTGTCGTAGAAGCATGTCGAGATGAAAGCGGTTTTATTGGTTTGAAAAAGATGGTGACTTCAAAAAAGCAGAGGTAATTAAGGTTTCTTTAGTTTAGAAGGTGGTCGTATTACATGTTTATGTGTTAGGACTAGTACGTTTATTTCATCAGGCCCATTGAATAAAAAAAAGAAGTTATCTTGATATTAGGATGGGTAATTTTCATATGTGAGGGGTTAAGTGTTGGTATTATTCTGTTTAAAAGTATATTAGCATTTTGCCAACAACTACGGTTGATAATTTTTTCCAGAGGAACCTAACTCATAGATCAGGATTTTAGCAGACTCTTACCATTGTCATTGGTAATTGCCATAGCATGAACCGAATAAACCATTAACAAACGATGTTGGGATTCTTGATTTGATGAGAAAAAGTGAATAAAAGAATGAAACAAGAAGGACCAAAATTGTCATCATGAAGATCTACAAGATGTAGAAGAAAATAAAGATTTGGTCAAAATAAGATAAGAATGAATATTAATGAGAAGATAATGTTCAATAATTTATTGATTCTCTTATTAATATATTAATTAGTTTCCTTGTAAGCCTATAACTCCTTATCATATAAAAAGAGGTCCAGGCATTTAGAAAAACATATCCAGAAACATAAAGCTCTCTAATGAGAGTCCTCTAGCAAAGGTGTGTATGTGTGCATCATAGATAGAAAACATGTTGTTTGAGTGGGTTTACACGTCCCACAAAATAGTTAGTTTATTAGTTAGTAATCCCAAATTATAATGTTTGGGGTAAAGGTGGAATGTTCAATAATTAAACCTTGTTTGATAATATTGCTTTCTTATTATTCCGCTGCGTGATTTAATATTATCTGTAAAACTGATCCTAGATGAGCTTAAAAGATTCTCAACATGTGGTATCAGAGCCTCGTAGCTCTTGATCTAGGATCTACAAGGTTTTTGAAGAAACCTTAAAAATCCTAATTTTCAAGAAATCGTGTGGTGAAAGTTTTATGGTGTTTTGAAGATTCAGTGCTATAATGATGCTTATAATCGTCCTCTCTACCTGTTTGGGTATGCCCCCCCCCCCCCCCCCCCCCCCGGGGGGGGCGCCCCCCCCCCCCCCCCCCCCCCCCCCCCCCCCCCCCCCCCCCCCCCCCCCCCCCCCCCCCCCCCCCCCCCCCCCCCCCCCCCCCCCCCCCCCCCCCCCCCCCCCCCCCCCCCCCCCCCCCCCCCCCCCCCCCCCCCCCCCCCCCCCAATACGATTGGTAAGCTTTGTTACTATTTGTTTGGGTTTCTTTTTGATCCGTTGTGCTCTAACTGATCAAACCCTAGACAATTAGGGTTTGTATATTTTTTTCGGATCTGATGTCGTGTATACACAGCTTGGTATGAATTCATTCAAACTCTTTTAGGGTTTTCTTAATAAGCTGTGATTGTATAAAGTTAGGGTTTGCACTAATAGTATCTATGGTGGTCATGATTTGGAAGAAAAGGATGTTAATGTTATTGCTTGTTCATTATTGTGCTTAAATCAGAAGACATGAAACTTTCAAGGCAAATGATTAGTCACCTGGTGTACAATGGTAATAGGATGGTTACTACTGCTAGGGTTGCAGTTACTACTTGTTGGATTTGTTATACATGTTTAATGTGTTAAAGAAGATTAATGTGCCTTGGAAATTAGTTTAGATGTTTGTGTAATTAGTATGTGTCGACTCAGTTAATGGCTGCTAGGGTCAAGTATCATATAAGGCTGCTAGTATATACTTAATGCTGCTAGTACATACTTAATGTTGCTAGTATATACTTAGTGCTGCCAAGTATATACTTAATGTTGTCAAGGATTGTTAATGCTGCTAATGTACTTTTTGTGCTGGGCCTAGTTTCGGAAGAACAATAGTAAGTAATGAGTTTATACTTTCTAAGGTATAAAAGCAGTTACTACTGTTATTATTGTGGTTAATACTGCTAGCGTTAAAAAGCAGTTACTACTGCTTGTGGTAAAAGCAGTTAGTTACTACTGCTTGGGATTAAAAAGTTTAATACTGCTTCATGATATTAATACTACTATTGAATTTAAGCAGTTAATACTGCTCGGGTTCAATAAAGTTAATATTGCTTCTTATGTTAAAACTGTTTGGGTTAAAGGAAGTTAGTACTCCTAGAAGCAATTACAACTGCTAGCCTTGTCCGATAAAAGTAGTTAATACTGCTAGTTGTTGTTGATATACGACAACACATACAGGAGGGTTATCGAACGACACAGAAAATCAAGTTATTTTGATTTTCAAATTGGAACAGGTTGGTTCCAACACACACATACACACACAGGTTGATTATTAGTTTGTTCAGATGGTTCTTGGGTCAAGCACTACGATATTTTGGTTTTTGGCTCTTAAATGATTACATGGGCTCATTTTGGAGATTTATTGAATAGGTGATTATGAAGACGATTGATTATTACTTATTTGATGTTGTAGTTGAGTTTCACAGGTGTGTGTTCTTATTATATCTTAAACGACTTACAACGTTTAATCATAACTTGTTCGTACTTTTAATGATGTGACGAAGACTTGACATATCTAGCAATGATGGTTTTGCTATCAGTTAAAGGAGTTACGTTATTGTGCTCAGTGTCTCATATAGTTAAGGATTTTGTCAAAAGATTGAGGTCTACTCTCGGAGAAGAAGGATGAGTTTCTTTATCACGTGGATAGTACAAGATATAAGACACAAGTTTGGGATATTCTACTTCTTCATCAAATTTGTTATACTCAATTTTCTTCATCAGTGATCATTACATAGAGCCTACATAGTTCGAGATTCAAGTGATGGTTAATATATTTTTCAAGGGAAGCTTATTGATAACATGTTTAGCCATCTACATGCACCACTTGAGGAAAAGTGTTTCGTTACTACTACTAGTCATTTATTACTACTCCTAATTTATATTTCTGCTCAGAGTCATTTTTCGTATTATGCTTCATGGAGGGTACTTTGAGTCATTAGAAGGATGGATTGGTTGTGGGTATATGTTTTTGTAAAGCTGTTATGATCCAAGTTTGCATTTCCTACAAGAAGACTGCATATTAGATGATTTAACAAAAAGGGGAAGAAGTTACAAGGTTTATTGATTTGCAGCTTATTATGTGTGGTGACATGTTCAAGGATTTCTAATTCTTATTTAAGTCAAGGGCGAGCATTGATGATTTTTGTTTCATTCAGGGTGATGATTACAATCTCAAACTTCAGGGGATAGCTTGGCTTTATGATGTGAAGTTCTTACGAGCTTTGTTTTGTTTTGTCATCATCATATAGGGGAAGATTGTTGGTTCCTTGATTTGATTGAGTCAAAGTGAATAAAAGAAAGAAACATGAAGGACCAAAATGTCATCATCGAAGATCTACAAGATATGAAGAAAATAAAGATTTGGTCAAAATAAGATAAGATGATTATTAACTGAGAGAATAATGGTTGAATAATTTATGATTCTCTTATTTAATATATTAATTAGGTTCCCTCCCCCCCCCCATTGTAAGCCTAGATCTTATCACTATTACAAAGGAGGTCCAGGCATTTAGAAAAATATATCCAGAAACATAAAGCTCTCCAATGAGAGTCGTCTAGCAAAGGTGTGTATGTGTGCATCATAGATAGAAAACATGTTGTTTGAGTGGGTTTACACGTCCCACAAAATAGTTAGTTTATTAGTTAGTAATCCCAAATTATAGTGTTTGGGGTAAAGGTGGAATGTTCAATAATAAAACCTTGTTTGATAATATTGCTTTCTTATTATTCCGCTGCGTGATTCAATATTATCTGTAAAATATCTAGTCGAGCTTTAAAAGATTTCAAATCAAACGACTTTGTGCAAGGAAACCAACACTGTTTTTGACCAAGAAAATAACCTGAAGTACACTGTCAAACATACTCCCTGCACAACACAAGTACTTTGCCAAACATACCAAGAGCACAAAACACTTGAAATAATCCCAGCAGCTCACTTATGATTTTTTATAGAACATACAGTAGCATAACTAAAGTTGCAGAACACACTGTAGCAAACGCTTAGTAAGAAATGTGTTAAAATGTCTTTTATTAATAAAAATGTTATCTTCGTAATAAACTAGTTCAAAGAACACAAAAGTATAGTGGTATTACACATTTGTAACTTTTGAAGGGCATTGGGTGTTAGGTCTCGAGTTTATTCAGGAATTGAACAAGTCACTTTTGGTCTACTCGGTATCATTAGTATGATCTTTATTATAAGGTTTTTGGATAATATCTATTCTATTTAGGGAAATATATCATGGAATCTGATTTATTCCTACTATAAACAAGACTCGAAACTTGGGTCGTAAAATCCTACTCAGATCTCTCTGCCTAACTTTTAAAGTATGTCTCTTGTTACAACAAGCAAACTGTCATATCCTCTTGTATGTTTGGAAAACATGTTTGTTTGATACTTTTGACTTGTCGTACTCGATTCTGCATAAAAAAATTATTTTGTTTATGAAATGATTAAAGCCTAACACATCAACCGGTTGTCCCATTAACCGGTTCGACCATTCTTTAAGCGTGACCGTCGACCTATAACCTGCTTGACCCTTGACCCGACACGACTCAATTCACCTAATGTGTTTGCCTCCTCTAAAATATACTTTATGTATGCTGCTTTTTAGATTAATAAATTATATATAATTCAAATTCCATAATTTGTATTCTTCTGATATTACAATATATTTTTACCTATATTGTTGCAATGTGATCTAGTGATCTCGTTTTTTGGCCAGTAGTGTTATCTTAAATGCTCTTGGAATGTACTTCATTGTAGAGATTTGTTCGTCTTATATTTAGATATATATCACGAGTGTAAACTAACAATATTTTATATCGTTTTCATTTGGACTAGGCAACGTTGTTTTTTAGTACTTCATGTGGAGATTTGAGAAGATGAACTCAAGATGTCAAGGGTTACTGTTTGATTGCCTTTTCTTTTGTTCACTAGAACTTTTATGTTGGTTATCTTACATTGGATGATTTTGTCAAAGTACAATACGATGTTATCTATGGTCTTTTTAGTATTCCTATGGTTGACAAATGTTAATTATTAATGTATTATTAGATGTTTTCAAAGAATCATTATGATACAAATATCGCATATATTTAGCATTATATTGTGTGAAACAATATTGTTAATAATCATTATAGAAGTGTTGCTTTATATGAAAGAAAACAACTAGAAGTGTTGCATTTCACAGAATAAAGTGTTGCATAATTGGTTGTAATAGGGGGAAAGTGTTGCACTTCAATATAAAAGTATTGTGGTTGTGTCAAAAAATGGTTGCTATTTCATTTGAAAAGTGTTCAATTAAGTAAAAATAATTGTTGCATTTTAGGTGTGTACAGTGTTGCACTTTGGTATACAGAGTGTTGCATTTTAGTGTAATGAGTGTTGCAATTCAGATTAAAGTGTTACAATTGAGTCTAAAAAGTGTTGTGTTTGAGTGTAAAAAGTGTTGCACTTTAAAGTATCACATTTGGTAAACATAGGCAACACATTTAAAAAGTGTTGCACATTCTAATTAAAAGTGTCGCTTATTACCTACAGGGACACAAGTTACATAACGGAGCACTTGATAAATTGTGCATTATACATAATTGCAACATATTTGACACATAATACAACACTTTATGAGTGTCACATTAAAATTCTTTTTGGTAGTAGTGCTATCTTCAGTTGACATTCAAGATACGATATAAAAACACATGTATAAAAATTTGAAATAATCCAGACAATCACATTGACAACCCTGTGGCATATCATAACATTCCCAATTTTTGGATACTTACAGGAAGAACTTTGAGGATTTTTTCGTGATGCTAATGCACTTCACAAGGCATCGCTGATCATGTTCAAATACCAATCCAATGAAATTTGTAATGGGCGAAAAACATTTACTGACATGACAATGATATCGATATCAGGGATGTATAAACGCTATCCTAAAAGCAAATAAATTACATTTTTGCAATTTACCGTATAATATTTTTGAATGTTCTGTGTACATGTAGGTGAGCACTAACACACCGGGGACATTTGGTTATACTGTTTCAAACCACCATCGATTATCCAATCGATATCACTTCGTGATTAGCATAAAAACAAGAGTATGTTACTTACCTGTAATATGATTTGCTAAAGATATTAAGATACATATTATTCATACATGTTAAAGATCAAGGAAGATTTCAGTTTGTCTATCTTACCCATCATTTTTTTAGTATGTATCAGGGTATAATTGTACTGCAGCATAGGTCATGTTAAAAATAGATAAAAGTTTGAAACAAATCAAAAAATGTGTCAAAGTTGGATTTAATCCCTATAATATTAAGATCTTAAATAGAAACTTGACTAGTACTATATTAACTAAAACAGTGTCAACCAAAAAAAGATAACTAGTTCTGCAAAAAACAATAGTAACAATATGAGTTGGGAAAAAGAACAGCGTCAACTTATTATAACCAATTCATAAAAACGGTTCACTTGACATGCTATTATGTAGTTTCCATCATATCCCAACAAACAAAATGGCCCACTTAAAATCAAAATACTTTGGGATAAGACAAGAGGTCAATGGCTAGTGACGGGCAATTAGACTAGGTGTAAAACATCTTTACATGCTAAAAAAGATATGTAGTCACGTGATAGCACTGATATGGTACCTTGGAAGACACCGTGCATATGCATGATTATCTTTTATCATTATTGGCAAGTAAATCACAAACAATGATACTAAATACACTCGTTAAATTAACCTAAAATGAAATTTCCATACAAACATAATATCATCTTAGATGTTTAAAATAGAAGAATCCATCCGACAAAAAGGAGAATAGTATAGCATCAAACAGTTTTTGTTAAGATGCTTGCTGAATTGTTATAAGATATAATAATTGTACAGAATTTCTAATTTGTATTCATTAAAAACAGGAGAAAACCGAAAGGACCAAAATTAAATGAAACTGCATTCTATGTTACTATGGCAATTGAGTAAAAGGGTGCTGCACACACACATACACATAACATGAGGGCACCCAAACATAAATTATGCGTAGTCATGAAACAAATATTGATAGGTGAATCTTATCAACTAGTAGTTGGTTGAGGACCAAGGGTCTTTAGGTAGCTTATCAAATAATTTTAAAATATTCATATAATCAGATTAGAATAAGAAATCATAACATACTTATCTATATTAATTGTATCAATTTGCAAACAAACCAGCATAGAAACAATGTAATTAGCATTACCAAACACCCCCTAAACATCATAAAAGCCTCGAATACAATTATAAAAGGAAAAATCAAAACCTTAGATCCAAAATGGTTATTTGGTTAAAGAATTAGAGAAAAAAAAATCAAAACCTTCCAGATGGAGAGTGAATAAGAAAAATGATAGGAAAAAGAAATGAGTAGGTATTTGGCCAAAGAACTAGAAAAACAAGAGGGAAGATTTTGGGGGTTTTGATTTTGGGGAAAATTGGAAGCGGGAAGAATGAGAAGGAGATGGAGATTTTGGGGGTTTTGATTTTGGCGAAAATTAGGAGCGGGAAGAATGAGAGGAGAAGGAGTTAGCCTAAATGTTTTGGGTATAAAAAATATCCAATATTTTTTTTATAAGCTTCATATTTTATTCTGGTTACACTTAATCATGTATGTCTATGGTTTAGTGTGACCATATATGACATTTGGTCACACTGTTCAAGTGTGTGACATATATTTGTCACTTTTAAATGTATATCGTGACTAATGCTTTAAACTTACTTTTCAGTTGTCACACATTTCAAATTCATATGTGGCTAAATATTCAGCAAAAAATAGCAGTCACTTTTAAATAATGTGTGACAAACTTGACTATATGATTTAGCCACATACACAATTACTTCATGTGACCATATATGGATTTTGGTCACACTGTTCAATTGCGTGACATATATTTGTCACATATGTATATATATAGTGTGACTAATGTTTCAAACTTATTTGTATCTGTCACACGTCCCAAATTATAAGTGACTAAATAATGAACAAAAAATTACCACTAACCTCTAGTCACATAAATATTCAAATGCGTGACAATGAAATTCCGAAATGGTCACATAAAATGAGTTCAAGTGTGGCTGTTTATTTTATTCTGGTACATTTAGTCATATAAATATCTGACTGTGTGGCCATTCAAAAAAGAGCATGTGTGCCGAAATCCACGATTTGCACTAGTGTGTCAAGGAGGTTCTTCTAAATTGAACAAACCTGATCACACGCATAGTATTTATACTGTAAAACGGTCCTCACAGAACCGGAGGTTAATGTAACCGAACTCAAGATGAATGACAAAGCCATATTCATCTATATCTGCTTTTTATCACTAACATCAATTTTCAGGTATAAGTGACGGCGTTACAACCTCATTCCAGCGGAGTCAAGATTCAAAACCTCATGCTTAATCGACAATGATAAATACATGATAAAAGCTTAAGCACACGTGTCAAAGTCTTCCGCAATCTCTGATGTATAAGCACTTCCTCAAAAGAACATTTTTGACAAGATTGTTGGACAATAACAAAGACATATCTTACAAGTGGATCAAGTACTACTCCTACTATGATGTGGTATAAGTAATTATGTCAAAGAAAATGTTGAGGGAGATTGTTAGCAAGCTTTCAAGACCTTGAGCATGAGGGTGGAGACACAAGATCGTAAGGCGGCATAA